>UYJD01000003.1:1958506-2006163 GCA_900618795.1 Cyanodermella asteris | reverse complement strand
GGGTGGGCGGGTCCGGGGGAGACGATGGGGTTTGTGGGGTGGGTCGGATGGATTGGTATCTGATTGCTTTGACAGTTGCCTGTACAGGTACGGAGGTGAAATGAAGGTCGCCGGTCGGTTTGGATCGTTTTTTTTTATTAAAAATCGGAGTGAAAGAGGTGAGTGAGGGCGACAGGAGGCTGGGGAGAATGGACTCGCCAGAACGGGTTCTTGTCGGGGGACTGCAGCTATGGCGGTTAAAGCAAGATATTCTACGTTTCACTTTTTGCCCCTTTCGTGCGAAATTCTTTTGCGAGAAAACGGACTGGTAGTGATGTTGTGTCCTACCTCATCCTACTCCCTTCTGACTTCCGTTAAATGTCCCGTCTTAAAATTCTATATGAATCCTCTCGTCTCCGCTCTGATTTCCTCCGGGATCACATCTTGCGCCTTCAACCACACCAGACCCTCCCTCGAATCATCCTCCAACGACCCCGTAAACCGCACCAAACTGCATGCCATCGGACCTCCGAGTGTCTCGGGCATCGTTGATGAATTTTGTCGTGCACCTTCTCATTGGTAAAGTACGTCGATCCGCAGTCTGTGTGGTGCAGGATGGCAATCTGCTCGAAGCGGCCAAAGGCGGCGTCGAGGGCGAGGATGACGGGTGCGGCGGAGGGTGCGGATTATGGAGGCTTTGTTGTCCGGGATACGTTCATGAGCAGTCAAAGGAGTCGGGCATGGTGGGTAGGGGTTCCTGGGAGGAACTGACCTTGTGGTTGGAGGCTGAAGATGTGCTCGGGGATCACGGGCGGGTCTATACAGCTTACTGGTGGGCAATCGAGTCGAACTTTGTCTTCTGGGCAGAAGGATGGTCTATAGATACTGATAAAGGTATGTCCTGGATTTTTGGCTTCTGCGAAAAAGGGGAGTGGCTGGTGGGTTGCTGCGGTTCTCCTAACGGATGTATCAGGCACCGCAGAATAGTCGTGCGTTAAGGGGGAATAGATTCGTTCTATCACCTACTCTGCTCGAAGCAGGAGTTCATCGATTGTGGGAGGGTTTCCCATGACGCCCCAATCTAAGACTCGATGTTTCCTGAACAATTCTGGCGATGAGCACCAGCTGCGGCGGTTCTCTTCCATTTCATGGAATAGCTCCTGGTCTGCTTACGAAGCGGAGTAAGCCTTCTTCGTGCTTACACTTGATGCTTTGAGCTTGATGAGTTCGCAGATGGATTCTATCGAGGTGGGTCAATAATCGAGACGGCATCAGCCACGGCTATAGCGAGGTAAACAGAGGTTTGATGACACAACGTGATGTTCGAGGAGCTGGAACCTCGTAAGAAAGAGGATAAGATGCACGCAAGGCGAGAAATTAAAAATCGTTGCTCCAGTCCTCGAATGCAATCATTCCACTGTGCGAGGCTCGTTTTGCAACATTGGGAACACGCTTCCAATCCCAAGATGATTCAACGGCATGACAGTCTGTGTCTACATTGGAAGTGAAGAGCCAGGATCCGGCATGGGTCCATTTTCATGTACCTGAATTCCAGGTAACTCTTCAACTGCCAAGAGAGATGCTCGAGAACTACCCTGCAAAGATGTGCCAAGTATGTATGAAGATCTTGGAAGTGATCTACTTTGGATCGTGGGCGCCGGCGGAAAATGATGAGCCGGCTGCGGGTGCCAGAGATAGGGGTGCACCAATGGAAATTCAGAGTGCTCGTGAGCCCATGGAATGCCGAACGCATTTTCCCGATTACTGCCTCGGGGATGGGCGGCAGCAGGTGCATATTGACGGAAATCATCAGCAGGATAGAGTTCGAGGCATGTTCGATGGGTTATGGCACGGCGGGGTTGATGTCAGTGATCACGGGGGACGCGTCGAGTTCGTAGGTAGGTAATCATGTGCGAGCGACGTCGAGACTTTGCGCAATCAGCACGACAGGTGTCGTCTTTACTACCGGACAAGTAAGCACGATTTTGAGGTCGTGATCAGAGAGATTGAGCAGTATCGTTGTGATGGAATAGTAGCATAACTCCAATGCAGGGAAGAGGTCATAGCGGACAGGGACGGAACAGGAATCCGAGTAATGCACGCCATCGATCGAGATACTGCAGCAGATGGTGATGCCTCGACTCGTGCTGTAGTCTGTACCTAGTCCCCCCATATCTCGATACTCTACTGTAGTGCAGGTATCGCGGTGCGACGGTAACACGACGGCGACGGCGGAGAAGGAGAGTGCCTATCATAGACTCGCATGCTCCCCACTCGAATCCAGCGTAACCAAACAATGGTTGCTCAGGGCCCGACGATAGGAATTGGAGACACTCTACCGTACACGGGCTTCTTATCGTTCGACGTTCACGCCCGACCAGCGCGTCGTCGCGAAGCTACTTAGTTTAGCGTCCAACAGCAGCATCGATGAGTCTCAAGGCGGCTGCTGTATGAGCGCCTAATTCCCAGATCGAACTCACTCACCTCACCTCAGTGGGATTTGGCGCCTTGTGCCGACCCCGTTCGTCCCCCTTTCTGCCCTCCGTTCTGCAACCTGACCAGCTACATTGCCAGCATCGCCCTCATCCTCATCATCATCATCATCATCGTCCAGCTCATCTCGAGCGTGCTGCCGGTCGGACTGGCCTGACGCGCCGCAGCGGCATCACTTGACAGCATCCATCGGCCCCTCGCTACCCTCACGCGCCCGCCAAGCCGCCTTCTGACTCGGAACTCAGTCACGAACTGCATTGCTCTGCTCGCCTCTGCCTCGTCAACCTCCTCTATACCGGCCTTCACGCACCTGTCCACGGCCTCCTGCGCGACCAGACGACCCATGTCTGCAGTCCCGAGCTCCTAGTCTTACCACGCTTCATCCTCCGTCGGCGCATGCATGCTCCAGCACGGCGTGCCTGAGCCGCCTGTTTCACGACATCATTCCGCCCGCCGCTCGCGTCGCCCTGCTCACCTGGGCCAACCCTTCCCCAAGCATCCATCTCTATCTCTGCCTCTGCTCTCTTTGACGACCCGCTTCCATCACCGCCGTCTTCCATCCCGTCTCTCGTTCCATGTACGACGATCTGGCCCCGAACCTCTTCCCCCAATTCTACCGGTAGCCCGCCCCGAGGCTATAGAAAGAGCTAGGATACTCTGCTGCGGAACGCCATCATGGCGTCTCGCAGCGGCAGCAGCAAGAATGCCAGGCCCAAGGAGGGCACCAAGCTGGGCGACTGGATCCTGCGCGAAGAAATAGGAAACGGAAGCTTTGCTAGTGTACACAGGGCCAAGAACCTGGTACGTACAAGAAATCGAGACTCTTGTCCGAGACCTCCGAGATATATACCAAGTGCTAACACGTCACAGGAACGAGGGGGCTATGCCGCCGTCAAGTGTGTCATCCTGGCAAAGATCAATAACAACAAGAAGCTCAAGGAGAACCTCTACGGCGAGATCAAGATCCTCAAGTCGCTCAATCACCCCCACATCGTCCCGCTGTTCGATTGCAAGGACTCTCCCGACTTCATCTTCCTGATCATGGAGTTCTGCTCCATGGGCGATCTGTCCCACTTCATCAAACACAGGAAGACGCCGAGGGGCTCGCTTGCTCAACAGGTTGTGTCAAGATATCCCAACCCCGACTATGGTGGAGTGAACGAGGTTTTGGTCCGGCACTTCATCAAGCAGCTCGCAAGTGCTGTCGAGTTCCTCCAAACCAAGCACTTGATCCATCGGGACTTGAAACCTCAGAACGTCCTGCTCTCACCTCCTCGATCAACGAACGAAGCCAACCAGGCATTCCTACCTGACCGGCTGAAAGGCCTGCAGCCGGTTGGCGTGCCGTCGTTGCCTATCCTCAAAATTGCCGATTTTGGCTTCGCAAGGCATTTGCCCTCGACCGGTCTTGCCGAGACGCTGTGCGGCTCTCCTCTGTACATGGCCCCCGAAATCCTGCGTTATGAAAAGTATGATGCCAAAGCGGATCTGTGGTCGGTTGGGACGGTGACCTACGAAATGGTCACGGGCCGGCCCCCCTTTAGAGCGGGGAACCACGTTGAACTGCTTCGAAACATTGAAAAGTGTGACGACGTGATCCGATTTTCTGCCGAAGTGCAAGTCAGCAGCTCCGTTAAAGACTTGATTCGTTCACTTCTGAAGAGAAATCCCGTTCAGAGAAGTTCCTTTGCCGATTTCTTCCAGCACGCGGTTGTGACCGGTGATATACCCGGTCTTCTAGATGAGGACCGCGAAGCCATGGAGGTTCATTCACGGCCAGACATCACGCAAGCAGAAGCTATGGAACGAACTTCGTCAGCGCTCAGACGAGAGGAAGCCAGACCGAGCAGGCCAGATCAAGTCCGCTTGAACAGCAAGGATGTATTTGTAGATGCCTTGGATCAACCGCAAGAACTCGCACCCAGACGCCCTTCGCTTGCTCAGACTCCGACTGCTCCTGCCGGCAGGACACCACAGGTGGAAGACCGTCCTCCGTCTTTGGGAAAGCCGCCGATCAATAGGCATCAAACGGAAATGCCCCCGCCACCCGCTCCAGGGACTCCAAGCAGCAGACCAGATGCTTCCCGTCGGCATTCCGTTGCCGCAAGACCAAGTCCGACTTTACCAAATCCTCAAGCGCCACCAGTAAGAGATGACCCGGATAGGGCGGCACAGGATGTTGCAGATGAGAGAGAATACGTTGTGGTCGAGAAGAAGGCTGTGGAGATGAATGCGTTAGCTGATGAAATGCAAACGAGTCCGCGGATTCATGGCCATCGCTATTCTATTGGCAGTGGTCAGAGACCTCGCCAGGTTGCGGGCTCGGCGCCAGCAAACAACCAGATCGCAACCACGCGTGCTTCACAAGGCAGCACAAATCGACCTGATCATCTGCGTCGGACGTCATTCGAGCGCAGAGCCAAAGCGACAGGCTCTGCTTCCTCCGCTATCGCCAAGGCACTAAGCAAGGCGAGTGGAAGGCTCATGAACCTGGGCCTTTCTCCGCCAATCGGACGAGCAGCCAGCACACCGACAGGTCCTATATATTCGCCTTTTCCTCCATATCCCTCGCAGGCCAGTCAGCTGCTACTGGAGGATGGCAAAAATACCGCAGCGCCCACAGATGAAGACACATATGCCCTGCAAAGCATCGAGGAGACGGCCACGAGGTCTGATGTAGTCCATGGTTTCGCACAAGTCAAGTTCCTACAAATTGCCCCTGCTCAACCATCAGCAGAGGGCCTTGGTGTGCAAGGAGCTAATTTGCCCTCCGCCGAGGGCTCAGATCTGCCTCCCGACGCTCTTGTCATGGTCTGCGAAGAGGCTTTAGTCCTCTATGTCAAGGCACTGAGTCTGCTCTCCCGGGCTATGGACATTGCTGGGACTTGGTGGAGCCGCAAGGCTCGTAGCGAAGGCAGCGATGCTTCATCTTCAGTCTCGCCCAAGACATCCAAGCTTGGCAATTCTAGAGCATCGGCTCAAATTAACAGCGTCGTACAATGGGTCCGAGGACGGTACAACGAGACTCTCGCAAAAGCCGAATTTGTTAGCCTCAAACTCATCGATGCCCAGAAATTGCTTCCGCCCGAGCATCCTTGCCATCCCAACAACCACAGCGGTATTGCTGCTGGAATATCCGGTCAGTACGCTCAGACTCATGGAATGCCTGATCAGAATGCGCCAACGGGCGATGTCTACATCAGTCCGGGCGTCACTGCTGAGCGGATTATGTATCAACGGGCGGTTGAGATGAGCAGGACAGCCGCGATCAATGAGCTCATGGGAGAAAACCTGCATGATTGTGAGATTGGCTACGTCACAGCAATCCGCATGCTCGAAGTCGTCCTCGAAACTAGTGGCGTCGAGACGAATAGTGGCCAGACCAAGCAAGAAAAGGCAACTCCCAAGATTGACACCGACGAAGTGGACAGCCTGGACCCGGAGGATCGAGACGCTGTTCTTAGCAGTAAGTTTTTTCCTTGCTCTATTTTTTTTCCTTGCGCATTTGCTGACGATACATGCAGTGCTTTCCGGTACTAAGAACCGTCTTCACGCTCTGCGCAAGAAGATGCAGATGCTCGCACGTCGCAACAGCGTACAGCAGGCTCCTCAACGAAGCCCAAAGGCGAAGCCTGCCACTCTCGGCCCTGGACATTCCTCGGCTCGCTAGCACCGGTTCCGAACACGCTTAGCGATGGTCATGGAACGAAAAGAAGAGCACCCACATCGTTGTACAAAGAAAGAACGCGGGGTAGTGGGCTGCGTGATTTGAAAGATTGCCGCAATCGGCGCAGACATATGGTTCCCGATCGAAACATACACAAGCATTCGAGGCTGGCCACCCTCGCGGGATAAAGAAGCTGAGAGATTGACGAGATTCTCCTCTCCTGTCAGTTGCGTTTTTGGTTTTCGAGGAGGAGGCAATCTCCTCCATATTTTTTCATTGGTACTTGGCGCAAAAGTTGGTTTGATTTGATAAGGTGGACTGGACTGGGTTTCAAACGGCCGCCGTGACGAATTTGAGCCTATGATACCTCAGAATTACACTTGACAGAGCTATGGGTCACGGACAGTCTGGAATTATTAATGGCAGGACATGAAATATCCAGCGCATGTCAGAGCGCGCTGGAGGGATCTCGTTTCGGCCAGTACGGCGAACGCGGTGGTATGAGAAGGGAACTGATAGAGACAGCGATCAGGCGTAGCCAGCTGGATAAATGATAAGAAATGCATGGCTCGCCGCCACTGAACACCTAGCAATTTCTGACCATGCCTATGAAAAGGGCTGAAATTGCTGGACTTCGAATTCCTAGCTGATGACAAGGCTGATGAGTTCTTCCAGATGGACTTTCGGGCTGAAATAATGAATAAAGTGCCGAGGCCACCAGTTGAACGTCCCGCATGGTCAGACATGGTCATAGCCACCGCAAGGCAGCAAGCGGCACAGCATGCACTGCAACACTCGCAATCCGCCAGTTGTGAGGAGAGTCTCAGACTAGTAGATGAGATAAGCAATCCCTCCTCCAAGCATAGTCTACTCTGCTTTGCCATGTCTTGGCCGATCCCTCTTACAGCTCCGATCCACAAAGTCGTAAAGGCTAGTTTCAAGCCACCCTTCGCCCACAAAGCGGTGGCCGTACGTCGGTCCAAAGAAATCGATCGACTTTGCAGATTCTACCGTCTCGGGGTTCAGACACTGTACTGTCGGGGTCCGTGGTCTCGCGGGGCCCGCTAGACTACTACCTTTTTGTCTGATTCTCCTTTCCCCCCCGCAACTAAGTTACTGCAGGTTCACACGGTGGGTCGTGCCTCATTGCTTGCTGCCTTCAGTCCACATTTCAGCGGCCGGGACCGAGTAGTGGTTCCGTCCGGGGAGAATAGATTCGACTGGTAGGTAAGGCTGATCGACCCGCCAGACACATATAATCTAGTCTCTATAATCTTCACGTTTTCCAATTTCCATTTCCATTCCCACCGACACTTGGACACTTGAACATTCAACAAAATTTGAAATTCGTTTCCTCGACACTTGCTTTTCCAACTCGTCGTCTTCCGAATCAATCACGACGCACCGCCCCCCGCAAGACATCTCATATTCGCCACCCCAACCAACCGTTGCCCCCTTTTTTTCTCTCTCTCTCTCTCTTACTCGTGGTTGACTCCAGCCCCGCCATGCCTCTCGACCACACCGGCCTCGCCGTCCCGGCCGGCAAACTCGACGCCTTTGTGAACTTCCTCACCTCCGCGCTCGCGCCCCTGGGCTTCTCCGAATTGATGCGCATCCCGCTGCCCGACGGCACGCCCGTCGTCGGGCTGGGCGAACACTCCGGGACCGGCACGGGGCAGGCGGACGCGTACTGGTGGATCGCGGCTTGTCCGGAGGATCTGGACGAGGCGACGGAACGGTTGGTTCAGTTGGGTCATACGTGTTTCGTGGCGCAGAGTAAGTGGAAACCCCCCGCCCACCCCCGTCATGTTCTTTGGAAAAGGAGGAGTCGAGGATGGGATGGCATGGGATCTGAACTGAGCTGATTGCGATGGGCACGTAGCTGGCCAGCAGGTTAGGGACTTTCATGAGGCGGCGTTGAAGGCTGGTGGGAAGGATGATGGGAAGCCGGGGATTAGGCCGCCGCCGATGTATTTGCCGAATTATTATGCCGCGTTTGTGAGGGATCCGGTTTTAAATATGAAGATTGAGGTCGTTTGCAGGAAAGGGGATATTTGAGTAACGGCCGCGCAGCATGAATCGCGGCTGAGAAGGGGAGAGCACCCATTCAGGTTCACTGGGAAATTGAGAGTAGTGGCGTTTTCGGAGCGTCGAGAGTGGTTCTGTTGGGTTGTTGAGCGTTTCGAAGGAATTGAATTCCGGTGGTTGCATGGTGGAACGAGAACCGAGAGAAGGGCGTTGCACGGAGAACTTGATCGGCTCGCTTTCCGTGCTCAGGTCTGGCAATGAGGACATTCGAATATCTACAGGAACGAGTTTACACGCGTATGGATGCTTGACAGCTTGGATGATTTCCCACTCAATTGGCCCATGCAAAGGGGCTTGTGAAACGAGTCCTAATTGCACGCTGCTGGTTCGCTTCGAGAACGACATTTTGGCACAAGTCTGATGTCGTTTCTGATTGTGTATTGGCGAAGGAGTCTGCGGAGTAAGTGTCTGAATCTTGTGAATCGAAATATTATGAGTGTCGCTGGTATCAATTGGCTTTGAAGAAAAGGCGAGAAATGTTTCGGCGAAAGGTCCAACTCGTGGAGCTACTGGCCCATCTACTTCGTTCACCTTGCGGAGCTACCTAGGTATGTCGTTAGCTTACTCCTGAGGTGAGAGCCAAAACAGTCGTGAATAGAAAGCGCGAGAGGTCCATCTGGCGATTGCTTCCAGCATTTCATAGTCGAGGAAACCACGGCAAGCCAGACTTGACTACATCACGTAGCTCTGCTTGTTTCTCTCGATTTCCACCCTTCAAGTCTAGAATCACCAGTTGGATTTCCAGGAAACTAGTTTTTGCACGGTATCAACATTCTTGAGCTTTCTAGTTATACATCGACCCAAGCTTTCCTTATATCTCACCTCCACCTCTCTTTACTGTTCGATTCCACTGGCGGCAAAGCAGGATGGCGAATCTGAGCTCTGATATGTTTCGACTGCCATCGAAAGTGCGCCGCCTGATCTGGCTCGAGCTCCTCCTGGAGATCGCCCAGCACGAACCCTGGTTCCATCACCCGAACATTTTCGTCTGCCTCGAATTGATAGACGCGAAGCTGCGCGTGACCGTGGAAATAATTTCACTTGTCCGCACGTGGGGGAGGTCTCTTCCGCACTCGCAGAGGCAAATGAACTATCTTCAAATCACATGATTTTTCACAGAATGCTTGCGTTCTGAGGTGGAAGCGATGTTTGATGGAAATCGCCAAGGAAAACGAGTGCGAAGACGCCATTCGACGCAGTGTGCCCGTCCCGTCTCGCTAGTTCCCCTTCGCCCTAGAGCCATGTCTGAGAGTGGGGCTTGAATGCCTTGCTTGGGATCTTGTAGGCGCTTGGCTCAACTGTCTTCAATGACCTCAACCTGGATAATTTCTGCCTCCAAGGTATCACTATCGAGCACGACAAACTGGCCCGTCTCGTGGAACTTGGGAATCGCTACAAGACGGACAGTCTGACCATTGGGTCCGTCAATTGTGGATGTGTCAAACTTGGGCTGGTTGCCGACGAAGAAAACATGCGGACAATCGCTCATAATGAAGGGATCTTTGCCTTGGAATGGATATGCCCCTGTTTTTGTTAGTTACTTCCCGTTGGTTCATGGACGAAAGACTTACACAATGTGTCAGGAGCGGTTGGGGCGTTGTTCCTCCATCGAAGCATTGATTCCATCATTTCTATCCTGTCTTCACTGTGCACATATCGGAAAATGTCGTCGACCGGCTGACCCCCTGTACCAAGATATCTCCAGCCGTCAATGTCCCCCTGCCAGGGATTGGTCACACTGTCAAACCATCCGGGTTCCTCGGTGTTCATGGGCGTGCCATAGGTTCTAGCGTGTGGTAGCATTGCAGGATGCAATGGCTGCTGTGGCAATGAAATATTTGCTGGATCGCTTTCACCGGGAAGAAGAGTTACTGGGATTGTTGGCAGGATTTGTGCAAGAAACCGGTCTAAATGTATGGTTGGTTGTGGATTGTATGCAGATGCGTCGTACCCGTACGACTTCTTCGCTTTCTTGCCGATGGCATCTTTCACGTCTTGGACTGTTTTGGTGATTATCGATCCGCCCGCAACGATCAGTCTTGAGATCTTGGTGCTCTCGTCCTCATCCTCTTGTGTCCCCATCTCGCCTGTCAAGTATTCTGTGAGCATATCCATCCGAAGTGTGTCTGCGATATCCCCAGTGATACCCAAACCGCTGACGATCGCGACCTTGCCTCCAGGCTTTCTGTCTCCGCCACTCTCTTTCTTTCGCTTAGACGAGCCATTGACCTGAACTGTCTCGGCGTCCTCTCTCTCCCATCGCTGTGGCTGTCGAGGCAGATCGGGTATCCGCAAATCTATGATTTCAAAATCTCCATTCGATGTTTCTGTGCCCATGACGGCTACGATACAGCCGGTAACTAGCATGTTCGTTTGCAAGGCAGTACCAACCATCCTCAGTCGACCCGACTCGTCCTCGATGAAGACCTGCTCCTCACCATTCTCACTCAAATACTTTTCTCTTGGCGGCGGCACCGAAATTGCCTGTTCTGCAGCGATATCGTCCAGCACATTAGGTTTCAACGGCATGTCGAGGTATATCGTGCCCACCACCCAACACAATTGACCTTGCCGCACGTCCAAAACCCGGTGGACATGCTGTACCTTTGTGTTCCCAAGCACAAAGTCTCCCCATGCCTCGTTGGCGAGCTGGGTTAGGGTCGGTTTCAGGACGGCCAATCGGGCAAAGTATACCTGGGCATACTGTTGCTGATAATGCCTGTTGTCGCCTTTCGGCAGGTTGAAGGAGTATAGAGGTGAATACGAAGAGACATGGCGGATTGAGGTTTCAGGCGCGTCGCCACTGGACACAGTCAGAGTCTGTCGAGCGCGAGTCTGACTTGTACATTTACTGACCTGGGCGCTTGAAGCAGTGACTCGTCTATGTCTGCCATAGCTCTGAAAACGGTACTGCTCAATTGCTCGAGGTCGAAAGTCAATATACGCGGTTGAGAAGGGAGACGCGTCGATCAGCCACGGCCGGAGAAACGACGCGCTGCGGGGCACCGTTTCTGTGGCGTTTTCAGTTGAACACCGCCTCACTTCCAAGAACGACCCATTGGTGCGGGCAGGAGATCGCGGCTGGAGCTGACGGATGCAGCTACTGTACTTACTTCACTTACATGACCATTGCATCGTCGGGCGGGGTATTGCTTTTCAGCACATACATCCCAACTAGATAGCACTCGCGGATCCCAGACTATATTGTGTGTTGACATCTTGCATTAACTTAATCGCGACCTTGAGAGCTATCTCACCTCGGAAGCTTGGGGTCCACACCCGTCTGACTCTAGAAAGAAGGCGATTCGCTTCTAAGACATACAGCATTGGACGGCTTGCATCGAGTGTGTTCAAAATGCCAGGTACCACTTACCAGTCTCACTTTGAGACGGTGCAGCAATTCGACAGCGAGTACTCTACACACAAGTTCACCGAATATGTCTCCAAGAGGACAGGCATGCACATGGTCGTCATTGACCAGGAGGGCCCGAAAGTCTACGGCTATTTCACTCTAGCAACAGAGATCCATGACGATTCGGGCTCGCCGCATACCCTGGAGCATTTGTGCTTCATGGGCTCCAAAAAATATCCTTACAAAGGCCTCCTCGACAAGGTGGCGACTCGGGGCTATTCAACCACCAACGCCTGGACAGCAAACGACCACACGGCTTATACACTCGAGACTGCAGGCGGAAAAGCTTTCCTGACAATTCTGCCTGTCTACCTCGACCATGTTGTTCGGCCAACACTGACTGATGCTGGCTGTTATACTGAGGTGTACCATATCGACGGCGAAGGAAATGATGCAGGTGTGGTGTACTCTGAGATGCAAGGCGTGCAAAACACGTCCATGGCAATCATGGACCTTGATGTCAATCGAATACTGTATCCGGAAGGCAACGGATTTAGGTACGAGACTGGTGGACTTATGCCAGCACTTCGCGTGTTGACTGCCGACCGCATCCGGGAGTTTCACAAGGAGATGTACCAGCCAAAGAACCTTTGCCTGGTACTGTGCGGTTCGCTAGATCACAAAGAATTGCTGCAGATCGTCGACGAATTCGAGGACACAATACTTGAGGACGTTCCCAAAATCACAGACCCTTTCAAAAGGCCATGGGTAGAGAGCAAGCAGACTGAGCCGTTGAAGGAGTCCACAATACACACTTCAGTATTTCCTGAGGAGGATGAAAGTCAGGGCGAAATCTGGATCAGCTATTTCGGACCTAGCTGTAACGACACACTGCAGTCTACTGCCCTTGCAATTCTCATGACTTACCTTGCGGGCTCTTCCGTGTCAGTGCTAGAGAATGCTCTTGTGGAGAAGGAGCAGTTGGCAAGCAGTGTCTCTTACTACACCAATGACAGACCAGATACTGTCATTCAGTTTATGCTTACAGGTGTCGACGCTAAAAAGCTTTCTCAGGTCGCAGAGCGATTCAAGGAGCTTCTCAAGGAGACGGCGTCGAAAGAACTCAACATGACCTATCTGCGAGACGTTATTGCACGTGAAAGGCGAGCAATCAAGCATGGCGCTGAGAACGATGACCAGTTCTTCCAGCAAGGTGTGATTCAGTGGTTCTTGTTCGACAAGCGCGGCAAAGAGTCTACTTTGAAGGACATCGGTTCCATGTGGGACTACGATGCTCTAGACAAGTGGAGCGATAAAGAGTGGCGAGACTTCTTGAGAAAGTGGCTAGTCGACGGCCACTCGGTGACCTGCCTCGGACAGCCATCTGCAGAGATGTCCAAGCGCTTGAAGGAAGAGGAAGAGAAGCGCGTGGCTGATCGAAAGACAAAACTCGGCGATGAAGGGCTGAAGAAGCTCGAGCAGCAGCTTGAGGCCGCAAAGGCGGAGAACGGAAGAGAGGTGCCGCAGCATCTACTCAAGGAGCATGCGGTTGATGATCCAGGGTTGCACTTCATCGAAACCACTTCCGCCAAGGCAGGTCTCGCAAAGCAGGGAAAAATCGAGACGAACAAGATACAGGAAATAGTCGACAAGGACTCTGTCGATCTTCCCCTGTACGTGCATTTCGAGCATATTCCGTCGAACTTCGTGCAGGCTGCGGTCCTCATCTCCACTGACGGCATTCCTGTCCATCTTCGACCCTTGTTGACTATATACACCGACCTCTTCTTCAATTCGCCTGTCTTGCGGGACGGCAAGCAAGTCAAGTTTGAGGACGTGGTCATGGAGGTGGAAAAGGACACCGTCGATTACGAGATTGGCATGGCATCGAATTTGGGCACGAATGAAATGATAGCCGTGAGCATTCGAGTGGAGCGAGAGAAGTACGATGTCGCCATCAAATGGATTCGAGACTTGATGTTCAACATCGTTTTTGACGCCGAACGTATCGAGTCGGCAGTCTCCAAATTCCTCGCAGATGTGCCAGAAGAGAAACGATCGGGAGATCGAATGAGCAGTACACTATCCACGATGGTGAACATGCAGCAAGAGTCAATCCAGCGAGCACAGTCAGTCTTGACCAAAGCGGTCTATCTGAAAAGACTCAAGCGGCTCGTCAAATCAGAACCCGATGCCACGATCAAACAGCTCAAAGAGCTTCGAGATTCGCTTTGCCAGCCATCCAACTTCAGGGTCTTGGTAGCAGGCGATGTGACAAAGCTTGATCGCTCGGTCAGCTCCTGGAAGCCTTTAGTCCAAGGTCTAAGCACAGACGCAAGCAAATCCCTGGCACCAATCAACACACGCACAAGTCGTCTCAGCCCTGCTGGCAAGAAGCCCGGCAACCTTTCTTACATTGCTCCCATCTCGGCCATCGATTCCTCGTTCGCAAAGGCTACCGCCAAAGGCCCATCAGACTCACGAGATCCTGCCATTCCAGCCTTGGAAGTGGCAATAGCGTACCTCGATGCTGTGGAGGGTCCGTTGTGGACTGCGATCCGCGGAACTGGTGGAGCCTACGGTGTCTACTTCAACAGATACCCAGGCTTTATACAATACACAATCTACCGTTCGCCGGACTGCTACAAAGCATTCGTTAACTCGCGAAAAGTGATCGAAGATTACATCTCTGGAGCCACCGCTTTCGACGAGCTTGCGCTCGAGGGAGCGGTTAGCTCGATCATTTTGAAGACTGCCAGCCTGCAGTCGACAATGGGTGCTGCCGCCATTGATTCCATTGTCACCCAGGTCGTCAAGGACTTGCCCAAAGATTGGCAGGATACTCAGCTGGAAAAGATTCGCAAGGTCACCTTTGATGAAATCAGGCAGGCACTGAAGGAGTACATATTGCCCGTTTTCAGAGCTGAAACAACCAATCTGTTCGTGACATGTGCTCCTATCATGCAGGAAGGTCTGGTCAAAGGCTTCACTGAGATGGGATTCAAGCCTGAAGTGAAGAGTCTGGCCGACTTTCAAGATGGCTATGGGCTCACAGCCCCTGGCGAGGATAACGAAGATGAAGATGAGGACGAGGAAGAAGATGAAGATGATGACGATGACGATGATTCTGAGGAAGAATAGAGCAGGATAAAAGTTCATACCATTCATCATAGTAGCATTGCTCTTTCCGATGCAAGTCCAACAACGCACTAATCCTTCTTCAACGGGAAGTACGTCTCCTCTATTCCCTCCTTCGTCACACACATGATCTGCAAGTTGTCACCAACCTCAATATGCCTCTCCGTCGCACTCGTGAACGCATCCTTGACCAACTGCTCCACAGTCGCCTTATCCAACGGCTGCGCCTGCCTCTGCTGCAACTCATGCCCCGTTCCCGACCCCGGCACATACTGGTTCTTGTAGTTGACCTGATTGTCCAAGAACGGCATGATCAAGCTACTCGCCGCGCCCGCCGCCCTCGTCATCTCCCGCTCGTAGCTGCCCACCGGGTCGTAGCTGTACAGCGCTCCGATGCCGTTCTCGTCCAGGCCACCCAGGATCGCGTACGCGTAGTAAGGGAAGAACCGCTTGCCGTACAGCATTGTCGAGAGGCGCTGTGCGCAGGCCTTGACCGACATGGGCTTGCCGTGGGTGTACGCGTACATTTTGACGACGGCGTCGAGGCGCTCGGCGAGGGCGTGGCCGTCGGCGGCGAATCCGACTACGGAGAGGAGGATGCGGGCGTCTTTGGAGGCGAGGGCGGTTGAGGACGAGTCTGTGCCACCGATTCTGGGAGAACTGTTAGAAGGGGTAGGAGGGGGGAGGTCTGTGGACGGGTTACCTGAAGACTTTGGGGTAGAGTCTGCTGTTGATGGAGTAGCCTGCTGTGTGTCTTGTGTCGCCGGCGATGATGCAGAAGCCTTCGCCAGCAATACCGAGTGTTGATCCACCGTTGTCAGAGTATCTAGGCGAGTCCTGTCAGTATTTGAGACTTGCTTGCTTGTCTAGGTGCCTACTTACGGTGAAAATCGGTGCTCGCGGAATGCGCCTGGCTTCGCGGTGGGAGCGTTGGCCCAGTTGAAGGTGGTGTTCCCTGTCATGGGCGGATTCATGGTGTTTGAGAAAGCCGCCATGATTGCTGTCTCGGTATGAAAGGAGATGGGAGGAAACAGCTGAAGGTAGGAAAGGGTTGTGGTCACAGTTGCTGTCGATCTTGTGCTGCGGATGCTTGAAGCTCTGAGATGCCGCCAGGCACTGAATCGCGGACGCAAGCTGACGCACGGGCCACCTCTGACGCTTTGTCAGGTTGAAGTTGATGACTTCGGATCTTTAGCTCCTGCTAAATGATCGTGCGATCATGTCTGGGCTTGTTGGGTATGGGAGTAGTGATGAAGATGATGAAGACGCTGAGGTGACCGAATCTGATCAAGTAGGTTCATCATATTCGACCTTTTTTCCATGACCTAAATTCACTACGCTGTGACTACGAAGTCGAGCCAATCCACACCTCGAACAAAATCGGACAATGTCTCCCCTCGGTTGTCACAGATACGACTGGTTCAGCTTGGAAGAAAATTGTGGCTTGTTGCGTTGCTCAAATAGCTGACATTGCCCATTAGCGATCCGTGACGACTCAGCACCCAAGTGAAGTTAAAACCGCAAATCAGCCATCGTTAGGTAAGTCAAACACGCCTAAGCTCTGAAATACCCGAGCTCACGCTCTGGAAGCTGGCACTGGTAGTCAAACCCAGAGACCTGCGCAGCAGAACGTTATTCCAATCGCACCGACCTCTGCCGCCAATCTTCCTCCCTCTGAAGGACCTCTCCCGGACCCTTCGCTGGGACCAGTATTTCCAGCCAATGAAACCAATGGTAACAACCTACTGGCAGACTCGGACTCGCCACAAACAGCATACCTAGAAGTCATACAGGCCCTGACACTCCCTACTGTACCCAACTTCAACATCCCTCCGTCACCGCCCGGATCCCCACCTCCAGGCGTAGACGCCAAGATGCAACAATTCTTGAAGCTTAAGAAGCAAGGCGTCCACTTCAACGAGAAGCTGGCTTCATCTTCGGCCCTCAAAAATCCATCTCTGCTTGGCAGATTGATCAGCAACGCAGGGCTGAGCGAGGAGCAACAGTATTCAACTACGCTGCCGAAGAGTTTGTGGAATCCGCACGGATTCGAGGACTGGATGTTCAAGGAGAATCTCGAGAAGGCGAGGAAGGATGCTGAGGTTCAGAGGCAGAAGAATGCTACGGGAAAGGCAAGGAGCTCGGTTGACTTCGTCTCTGGTGGGACGGAATGAGGAGATGCTGGCCGTCACCTTTGAACTCAACTATGCCCTACCCCCGGGGGCTTGCGCTGCAAGAGCGACTGCGGTGAGGCTCCATGATACTCCATCGATGCCCGATTGACACGTGCGGCACTTCGTCGCGTATGCTACTTGAAGGCTTATCAGGTTGATGACCGTTCCTGGCAGGAGCGGGCATGGCATGAATGTGGCTGCGACGTATTCTAGACGCGGTCTTTGTGCAGCATCGCCATGCCAAACCAGCCAGTCGGGAAACTTCAGGCAATATTTATAAGAAATTTCGGCTTTTGAGCGTCTCGAGAGTATAGGCCTAAGATTATATCCGAAACAGGAAACAAGCGGAGAGGCTTGATTACGATCTCAGTCTATCATACAAACTCTCAGGCAAGTGCAGGGTTTTCACAAGTCACCTCACTCATAAAGAAGGAACGAGTATTTGCAATTTTGAGATTGACGTATGTATCATCTTCCACTATGTCCGTGACGCTTCGCTGCTAGGCGCACTCAGCAAGCTCATTATATATCAAACCTTCAAGCGCATCTTCATTCACCTGCCGCAGCAGCCAAGCTTCACGCCCTTCACCTCAAATTCGTACCTCCATCCAACGGCCTCTTCCTCGGATCCACCATGCCCGGACTTCCAAGAAACGCCGGCGGAGCAGCCAAGCCCCTCGAAACATTCAGTCCACCACCCTGCATGACATCGTCCCACCTCGTTGTCCTGTCCGGCCTCTCCCGACCGACCTGGCTGAGCGGACCTCCAAACTGCAGGTTCGGCGGCGAAAACACGTTGATCGTCTCCGTGCTGGGCTCCCGCTTCATCTTGTTCGTCGGCGTAACGGGTACTTCGGGAACGTCGTCCATGCCCGGATTGGCCTTCCTGCCGGTACTCGAGAAGAGGCTGCGGACTCTGGCGCTGTTGCGCATCGGCGTGCTGACGGCGGTGTTGCTTCTGCTGGGAGCCGGCGAGCCCCTGGCCCGAGACATGCGGCGAATGAAGTCGACCCTGGTGGCGCCGTTGTCCTCCATTATCGGTTCCGAGATTTGACGGTTGAGACCGCCGGGTCCGATCTTGGAGCCGGCGTAGGCGGGGTTCGGCGACGGGAGCGAGGAGGGGTTGTCCGGGGTGTTCTTAGCTCCGCGGTTCTTGCGCGCTCCGCGACCGAGACAGACGATTGTGATTATTGTTAGGAGGATGCCGAGGGTCATGCCGGGGAAGAAGCCGACTAGGACGGCGGTTACCGGGAATGCTGCGCACTTGTTGTCTTCGCTTGGCGCCGGGTCCGAATTTGATGCTGATGATGAAGAAGAGGAAGCAGGCACAGCGGACGGGGCACTTGACAAGCTTGCGGCCGCAGCGGATGAGGTTGAAGTTGAGTTTGAATCCGCATTAATCGGGACGCACAACTTGCTGTCGTCGGAGGCGCACTGGTAACCGAGTGGGCAACAGTTGCCAGTATTGCAGGTGGTCAGGCCACCGTTGATGACGGTGCTGTGAATGCTGCTGTTGGCGCTGCCCGGAGATGTAACGTTCAGCCCCTGTATTTGGCAACCGATCTGATAAAATTTGCTGCAGTCTGCGCCTTTCGGACAGCAGATCACGCTCTTGTTATCGTTGAAGGCCTGGCACCGATCACCAGCCTTGGTGTTGCAGCAGAAATTGTTAGGTAGACCGCCGCCGCAGGATGTGTAGTCACTTGACAGCCCAATACTACTGCATCCGTCGTCACGCGAGAAGAGACCGAGTGGGTCTCGGGCTGCCAGAAAGTTGTTGACCTCCGAGTTCCCGAGAGATAGAGCCGATACGGGTAGAATTGTGGCGAGCAAGCTCAAAGCGAGCAGCTCGCGAGAGATCGACAGTCGCATCGTTAGTTGTACCAGACAGACTAGAGAGAGCGTATGTGTGTATGTGTCTTTTGGAGCTTATGTATGTCAGAGAAGGAATTAAAATCGCCTTATCATCAAAATACGGGCTTGCGATTGTCGCCAAGAGGCAAAAAGGTGAAGGAGCGAAGTTTGAGACAGTGGTGAACGCTACCAGTACGTCCAGGTGACCGTCTTGCCGACCCTTGTTCGATGAAACAAAGCTGTATAGTCAATATGGTGTTAAAGAAAGAGAATGACGGCAGACAGGGCTCGAAGAAAGAGCTTCCTCGTCACGTCAAAGGGAATAAGAGCCGTAGATCAGGGCCTGACGCCGGCGTCAGAGAACAGGAATGACACTGGTCAGCGGGTAGGGAATGAGAATAGAAACACGACGGGAGACAATGAGAGATGTGGTGGAGAGCATTGGCAACAGTGAGGGAGCACTCGCGCCGAGTGACAATAACGAGTCTGCGCTGTGGTGCTCGTGACGCGAGGCGACAATGGCATGATTGGATACAGGTGAGTGGAGACCTGGTATTGCAATGAAGCATGGCGCGACCGGCGGGTGGCATTCTGCAGCTGCAAGTACGTTTGAAGATTTTGCAGGCCGGGCGCTTCGATGAAGCCAGAACCCAGCGATGTTTGGAGATGAAGCTGGTGGAGTGAAGGGATTGGCTGACATGGCCACACTTGACGCTGCAGCTCCGTTTGCGGTTTAGCGTCGGAGCTCGCAGGAGCTTACAGCCGCCCAAGTCTCGCACCCCAGTCTGGACATTCCGGATCTCGAAAAGTTGCGAACGAACCCACGAGCTCGTTCTTTGTCCGACACGCTCCTCTCACGTCATGTTCGCGTTGCGCTCAATACGGCAGCGCGGCGCTGCGCGTCTCGCAACCAATTCTGTAGGTGGCAATAGCTCTCGGGCCCTTGCGACAGATTTCTGACCTACCTGCGCACTTAGATTTCCTCCCCAATCCAGTCACGATCGTTACATTATGTCCCAAACCTACAGACTCCGGGTGCAGAGGAATGGAGCGAAAAAGGCATTGGCCAGTTCATGTCGCCACAGCAATTTGATATTGCCTGGACACAGAATCAGAGCAGACTAGTCTCTCACTTGAACAGACTCACCAATGGTATGGAGCTGGCGATTGCAAGAGAAAGGAGCATCCCACTGACGAATTTATAAGGTGGCACATATGAGAATGGAACTACAAAGCAGATTTTGCTGGCAACGGCAAGGGATCCTGACTATGCACCACACTTCAACTACGCCTCGTTAGCTCACAACAACCACTTCTTCATATCCACCCTCTCCCCAACACCAACTCGACCCACCCAAACCTTTGGAATAGAACTCGAAAAGTGCTTCTCGTCAGCAGCTTCCTTCCGTGCATCTTTCCTCGCCACGGCTGAGGCCATGTTTGGCCCAGGCTTCGTGTGGCTAGTCCAAAACACCGGCGTTCAGATTCCTAGAAAATACGCCATCCTTTGCACATACCAGGCCGGATCGCCATACCCCGGTGCAGTCTTCAGGAAGCAGGACAGAGATGTCGCCACCACACCCAATGATTACAAGCGCGGTCAACCCGCAGGGACCTGGGCTGCAGAAATGAACACAGTAGGACACCAACGATACTCAACGAACAAGCAGGTCCCGGGTGGTCAAGAAGTTACCCCCTTGATGTGTGTAAGCACATGGGAGCATGCATACCTACATGATTATGGTGTTGACGGTAAAAGAACGTATCTGGAGAGATGGTGGGACGCCATCAACTGGGCTCAGGTTGAGGGGAACGTCGTAAGCCCTGCTCATCGTACATCCTTTACATAAAGGCGAACAAACGACCGTTGTATCATAGTATTTGCATTCTGGCACAGGCGCATGTGGTCGGCGACCAACGCAAAGTTGTCCATCTAGAGTTTGCGTTTGTACGATGAGGGAAAATGTAGCATTTTGCATGGCCAACTATGACTCTGCGTCTGAAGCAAAGATAACAGAACACGATAAGCATGCGAGCGATACAATTAGGCAAACGTGCACGATTGAGACGAGGCTCGACTTCCATGCGTCGAACATGGCTGCCAGACCATAGAAAGGTCGACGGTCAGATGCATGAGAACCACCGCAGTGTGGACGTCTCTGAACCTGACGACCAGAGCTGTACAAGTCGTCTGTCCGAGCTGCAGCGTCACATGAATATGATGGTGCATAGATGATAGATATGTCCGACCAGTCATTGCGGCCCTTCCCATCAGCAGTGACCTGCTCTGAAAAGCGCCGCACCCAAGACCGATTGATTCCGCTCTCCGTCCCTCTAGACGATTTCCTCCTGTCATGGAAGATCTCCTGCGGGAGACCAGCTCGGGGGAATGCTTTTAATGAGGGCGTTGAATAAATGCGTTGTTCGTATAAAGAAGGGAAAAAGAAAAGAAAGAAAGCCTCGCGCGTGAGAAAGATGAAGGACGATATTTTGCTAGCGCCGATCAGTGCGGGTCACGTGAGAAGGCCGTCGTCGAGCCGTTCTGTGCAAGGACGGGCGATGCCAAGATTCGGCTTTCGTTCGCGCCTTGCAAATCATCGCTATGATTGACCCAGCAGCGGGCACATCATTAATAAGGTGCTGCTCGATTCATCATACGGGGTTGATCTCTACCTGAAGTGATCATATTTGCAACCATTCCGCAGTCCTTCGGCTGCGGAGACAAGCTGTTGTCCGCCAAATGCCTGTCTTGCCGAAGCTCAAACTCTCAGGGAGTTCCTCGAGTCCTTCTGACCTTGCCGATGTTCGATTTTCTCTCATGAGGTTTCGCCACATCCGATGGCGATCGCTTGTGAGAAGGAGCCGGAGATACAGCCTCGAGTGATGATCAGAGGAAATTTGTGTGGGATTTCCAAGGCGTCATGACCTGCGCAACGATGAGCCAATCGATTGATGACCAACCTCTCATACTATGTCTCTAATGAAGATAAGGTCTGATGGATGTCGATTGCCTGATGATGTTTTGTGGCCGGCCCTCTTCGTGAGCTGCCAAGTCAAGAGGATCAGCTTGTGAAACTCAGAAAGGCTTGAGATCGCCCGACCAGGTGCTCTGATATTGTCATTCTTCAGAGTGTGCTCGAAAACGCGCCTCCCCTTCCTACAAGTATGTAGGCACTGCAGATTCCCTATCACTAGCCATCGCCTTCTCAAAGACTTTCTCTGCCGAAAAGCATCTGCTGAATCAGTGCCCTCCACTTTGCAAATTCCATTCTAAACTCACCGTGAGCAACACCTCAAATTTCGGTCCTGAAAAATTGATAAACGTTTCGGTTCCACACACCTTGCGAAGACATCGTCACAGCGTTCAGCTCCTCGAGTCCACAATCTCACCTTCGTCCCCTGCTCGCTCGACGAGCTCGACTCCGTGCGCTCCACCGCAAGCACCATCCTAAACGATGCCAATATCGAGAAGATCGACATCTTACTCAACAACGCCGGCGTGATCGCGATCCCGCGATACGAAATAAACAAGCACGATCTAGAGATGACGTTGGAAGCCAACCACATCGGGCATTTCCTGCTCACGAGCCTTCTCATGCCAAAGATCGTGGCCGCGGGTCCCTGCACCAGGATCGTAAAACACTATAACAAGGGCCACAAAATCGGTCCCTTCCGATTCGAAGATTAAAATATTAACAACGGAGAAACTTACGATCCCTGGTTCGCATACAGGCAGTCCAATATACTCTTCGCTGTCGGCAGCCGCCTGCGATCGTCACGGGGCATCACATGCACTTACCTGCCACCCAGGTTCAATTTACGGTACGACCCTCTCCGCACACTTCGACACAACCACCGCGTTCACGCGAGATCTCCCGCCGGTGGCGCTGCGCCGTACGGGCCGCATTTGCAAGGAAGCCGCGGTGAAGAACCCCAGTCAGGGAGCTAGTACGATTCTGGTTTCGGCCTTGGACCCGGCGTCGGAGGGAAAGGGCGATCGGTGGCTGATAGATTGTATGGTGCAGGGGGTTGTAAGCCTGGACGAGGAGGACAGGCGCCAGTTTGGGGAGGTTGGTTGAGGATGAGAATGGGCGTGCGCACGTCGAGCCAGTTTATGCTTATGCGGTGGATGGGGCGGAGTGCGGAGAGGTTGTGGGCGCTTGGTGAGGAGCAAATTGGGGTGAAGTTTACGTGGTCAGGGGAGGAGAGATGTTGGGGCCGATGATGAAGGGAGATACGTTTTTCAAGCTAGGGCTCGAAGGCCGGCTGACGGACGTCGCTGCGCGCTGTCGCCTTGCCTGCCTGGATCGTTACTCCCGTGAGTGCTTCTAGGGGAGTGACGTATAGATAAAGAGTGAAGCTATATCTATAGGTATTCATGCAAGTTTGTCTCCTACGCAGTATAAGCAGCGTTGACGGACATCCCTCGTCGTGTATAGATATATTTATGATCAACAGTCTCCACAGAGGCTCCTGTCGCATCGTCCCGGACTCGAAGCATCAACAAAAGAGATACCAAACAAGCCGCCCCGTCCTCCGGTCCATTACATCTCGATCCCCCTAACATCCACAAATCTTCTCCATTGCCATCCAGATCCATATGTGACGGAAAAAACACACAGTACAGAATCCACTCACGGTTTCTTTTTTTCAAATCAGATAAAAACTTAGATTTCACCCCTGTCCGAGATGATCACATGTACTATGAATCCGTGGCATCGCCAGAGAGAGACATATGAAAAAAACGGGGGTTTTTCGGTTCGAGCCCAGTCGATATACTTCAGCTGACGTCGGGCGAACCAGGGGTTTGTTTGTCCACAACAGTTCAGGCGGCTCGAAAGGCGAAAGCTGATCAGCGGAGCGGAAAAACGTGGTATGAAACGTGGCTGACCGGGATCAGGGTGATCTATTGCTACAGCGGTGGATCTCTCTCCGGTTTTAAAAACCGCGTTTCGAGATCGTGCGCGTAAGTCAAAAAAGTTGGTGTAGGCGTCAACGAGCTCGGGATCATTTTCCAGCGGTCTCCTTTTCTCGACGCCTACTTTTGCTGCAAATCATAAATTGCTGGCTACAAAAAACTTGCGAGAGACAACAACCAGGGCCAAGCACGATTTTTGAATCAAGACAAACAATTATTGAGCACAAGGCATGGTATTTTGATTGTAATTTATTCTTTGGTCATTCACTCATGTCCGTAGCCCCGTGAGAGGCGGGATATTTCTACCTAATGTTCAAAATCCGATAACGCTTGTCTTGCTTTGCCAACCAGGAGAAAGAAAGAAAAAGGAAAAGCATCAATCAGCAAGAGTGCGGTGGTTGTGGGGGTATCGTCATCCGGAGTTTTCTTTCTCTGGCTTCCTCCTCAGGAATGAAAATGCTGTCCAAAAGAATCGAAGAGAGAGAAATGAAGGAGTGCGTCGCAATGCTGATTTGTCGTCAATCCAATGTATGCTGTTCCCTTTGCCTCCTCGTTCGGTTCGAACCATTAATCATCTTCCATCCTCTCCTCGCTTCGTCTTCTTCTGTCGTGATGCTGCTCGTGTCGTTCGTTTGTCTTTATGCAGGGCATGTGAATGTCGAATTTACCTCCCGTGGATCAAAGGAGTGTGTGAGCTGCACTCGTCTCAAATTCATTCGCCGTATTCAGTAGCTCTCCCGACTCGTTTGCTTGACCCGTTCACTCGAATCGCTCGTGCGTTGCGTCCTTGCCTTTCTTGGCTCTCGCCAGCATCAGCTCCCTCATCCAGTCAATTCGCTCATTCGCGTTCCTGACTGCAAAGTGGTGCGTTTTGCCGCTAGCCGCGTGCTTCCTCTCCGCCGCCGGCGTCAACTGGAACCCATACTTCCAGACGTCCTCTCCCTTGTCCTTTCCGTTCAGACGCAGTCTCTTCATGGCTGCTGCCATCTTGCTCTGGTTGGCCGCGACGGCTACCGCATAGTCATCCACGTCAATGCAATCCAACATCTCGCGACTGCGAGAATCCTTGTGCGATGTGAGCTGGGTGCCGGTTAGGCGGTAGTGTGCTTCATTCCACTCATGCCTAAGTATCTTGGTACGCCTCTTGCGCATCCAGCCTGCGTGCTGAGAATCACTAGCTGTGGGAGTCGTCTCACCGGATCCAGACGAGGCGTCCACTTCGTCGTCGATGACGGTGTCGGTGAATGTGTCACGGTTTGAGATTGGCTTGGTTGTCAAAGTGACACCAATTGGCGACCTGACCTCCGCCAGCGGAGTCATGCCGAAGCTAGGTCTTCTCGATCGGGCACCCGACTGACTGTTAGATCGTCGCATGCCGGGCGCCATGCCAGCGTAAGGGTAGCTGTTGAGGAAGGCCGGTGGCGGGCCACGCTCTCGCTGACCAGTGCGTGATGATGAACGTGATTGCGCGATGAGATCGCCAGGACCGCCAAAGCGCATGTCTGGCGGCACTGAGGAGGAGACATCTCGGGCGTTAGGGCCAAGTGGATCGACAGGTAGCGCTGTCACTGGTATATCCATCTCAGAGGCTGGGCTGCCAACACGATACATGTCATGAACAGAAGCGCGGTTGGTGTAGAAGGCGGTCATCGGGGAGGTGATGCGGTTGACTGGTCTTGCCGTCTGATCGCCACCCGGAGAGCGGATGTCCTCCTCTGGCGAGGCAGGTATCGTAAGCTTGGGTAGCGCCTTCAGGTTGGCGTGAGGGGTCTGAACTTCGGGAGGCGACAGAGGAGGAAACATTTCGTAGCCCGGAGTGTCTGGCTGGAACTTCGGCGATGAGACGTGCTGGAAGCTTAGGAACTGCCGCACGTTCTCTTGCGGGTCGCGGCTCTGCAAGCCCTTGAGGGAATCCTCTTCAAGCTTAACCTTCGGCGCTGTCGGGCCGAGTAGATCTGACGATGCCAGGATAGAAGCTGCCACAACAGAGCCTGCCTGAGCGACACCCAAGCCGGAAGCGAGACCAGGGGACTGCTTGCCTTCAACGATCTGTGAGTACTCGAGGGGGAACTCGGTGGCGATCTTGGCGAGCTTGCGTTGCTGCTTCCTCCACTTGGGGCAGTTCTCGCCCTTGGAGCACGTATGCGGCTTAGGAAGGAGCTGTTCGATGGCGACTATCGACGCAGATTCAGCCGGGGAGATGATATCGTCCGAACGAACAGCGCGGCGCATGGCTCGACGGGTCGAACGTTTTGCCAACTCGTCTTGGTCTGTCGTGACTGGCGGAGTGCTGCAGTTTTGTGGGGGCGTTGGCTCTCGTCTTGTCTCAAGCTGGGGTAGCGAAGGAGACGGCTCTGGCGCCTGCCACGGGATTTCCTGACCAGGGGTGGGAGGGAAGGCACTGGCGAGATTCTGCTCCTTCATGTTCCTGATCTCAGTCCACAACCGATGTCTCTGGCCAAAAGAGGCGATGCCGAGTTCCTTCAAGTCGTCGTACTGCAGGTCGATGAGAGTGACTCCGGAAATATCGTTGACGAAGAACTGGTCTATTATGGCGCGCTCGAAACCCAGCGAGTGCATCCAGTCGGCGACTTGCCATGGCGTCCAAGTTCTCAAGGGGACTGACGTACGAGGAGCGTCAGCAAACACGAGTTCGGACTGCTGTTGCGCCTGTTGCTGCGGGATCTGTTCTTGCTGAGGCTGGTTGATTGAGTGATTTGCCGCTGGAGCCGGATGTTTGAGGGCCGCCGGGGAGACGGGCGGCGACATGGATAGGTAGATGTCCATGTCTGCACTGGATTCCTGGGACATGCGGAAGAGGCTCGGCCCACTTGGGCCCTCCATGGCCTTGCTGCCCCGTCGCGGGCCATCATGACCGGGCAGCTGATGAAAGGTGAAACCGATGCTGTTGGCGTTGGGCGTGCGGACCTCGTCATAGCTGGAGACAGTTGTGGCGCTGCGCTTGCTTGTCTGAAGGTCTGAGTGTCAGTGATTTGAGTTCATAGCTGCGGGTAGCCGCCGTTGCGGGCGGGGAAGAACGTACCGAGTCTTCACTTCTCCGTCCGTGATAGAAGTCCTCGTCTGAGTCGGAAAGGTCGTCTTCAAACTCGGTCTCAAGCTCTGTAGCCGTCAAGCTAGGCTTGTATCTCAGGGTCTGAGGTGGCTGCTTTGCATAAGCGGCCGGGTTGTATTGCTGTCTGTGGTGGGCCTCCCAGGCGGCATGCGGCGGCTGGGGCGCCGATGCTTGGTAGTAGTAGTGGGACTATGCAGGTGTTAGTCCTACAGAATGGATGCATCGGGCAACGACCATACCATTTCGAAGCAACGGAATCGTCACGAGGCAATCTTGCGGGCGTCAGAGGTGGATGGCGCACGTGGAGACCATATGCGCTGCTAGCGCTAGCCTGCCACGGCGGGGTTGGAGTCGAGGTATATAGACGAAGGCGTGCTGCCGATATGCACGCTGATGTACGAGTTCAGCGATGAGGCTTGTGGCGAGACAAGTTCGGCGGCAGTCGACGATATGGCAAAGAGGGCACAAGGAAGGGGCCCGGAGGGCCACGGGTGAGGGCGTGAATATGTATGGTCTCGCATGGGATGGGATGGGATGGAGTCGGGGCGGTCTGCCAGCGGTTGTGCCAATTGCAGCAAGCGTGAAGAGACGGCCAGCACAGCACAGCAGGTCGAGTATCGACAGCAGACAGCATGTGTGTGTGATGGGCCGACGCTATGCTCGCTTTGCTTTCTGCGACGCCGTGCAGATTCCCAGCAAACGGACCAGTGAGCAGCCAAAGGTGGCCGGTCACGGGATCGGGCTAACCGCCGACCTTGGCTCGACTTCTCCCATGCTGCTATTCGCGTGAAACCCCAGCCGCCCGCCATCTCGACATCCTCATTGGCGACGTGCGACATCCTTCCACCCGCTACCTACCTCCCTCCCATGCATCCCGGCGCTTCCTGTCCAACTGCCCTGTTGCTGATTAGCCTCCCGAGAGAGCGTTCTTGCAGACCTTCCGTGCTTCACCTAGCACTCCTCCCACACCGGCAGGCCGGCCCACCAAGCACATTAAGCATCTCGACAAGCGCCTGTCATGTTGTCACCGGCGCGAATCTGTGCACATTCACCTCGCGTGGTCACTTGGAGAATATCCAGCGTCGCGCAGGGCTGCTGTCTCTTGCGCAAGCCGCCGGCATATCGCCTCGCCACGTCACGTTCCTCATCCATGATACTTCCATCTTGTCAAAGTGAGCAAGGAGGCTGGTGCTGATGCACGGTTGCGTTGCAGCACACAAGTACTTTCTTTGGCAGCAACCGAGTCATTTGACGCCGCTGAGACACTGTTGAATATGCACGCACCGCGCCTCAACAACGGATACGGTCGCCGTTCGGCGGCCGCACCACAGGCCTGCAAGACTCGTATCGATAACGGCTGGCCTGCGCCGGGGTGAGGAAGGTCCGAGCGGAAGATTTTGACGATTGCGACACACCGTGCCACAGGTTGGTTCGTGAGCGCTGATAGCACGGTCCATCTGTCAAGCTATCGCAGCTGGGGAGAGAGCTCGACCTCGCTACGATAATCAGCGAGACCGATCTTGTCTCTTCATCGCAGAATTGTGTCTGTTATCCTGGTTTATCGTCATGAAATCGCACAATCTTCCTGTTCATGGCCCATTGCGGTGCGCCAACAGCCAGATTGAGTTTGGTTCTGGCTTGGGCAGCTCTTCGAGAGTTCTTCTAGACTGTCTTTCCCCACGCCACGGTGCCGGCAGTCACTTCTGACTGAAAGTGTCTCACTTTCAGAACTCTCACACTCAAGTTTGCCTTTTGCCAGCAGAAATGGCGTTTCTGCAGCTCTCACCGCAAAGCATGTTGACACCGTCTTGGACGGTCCTGGAACAACGGCCTGACGGTAGATTCTGCCTGCCCTCGACGAACGCCTCTTCGGCAAACCTCGCCCGCACGCACGGCATCTCACCCAGCCCAGGATCAAGGAATCGAGTCCTCTTGGCCGATAGTGTTTTGATGCATCAACACAATGTGCCGTACGTGCGGGGCCCTGATCGTCCTATCGAACAGGGTATTGAAAGGAAGATGTGCACGGCTGACACCTCGTCCCGTCGATTATCGACAATCTGTCCAAGCTCGTCGCCCTGCCGCGCCAATGATCCAGCCTTGACGCGGGGTAGCACAGGCACAATCGGCGCACGGACATGGGTCTCACGTTGTGTACTCCCAGGTCCGTTTCCATGATGGACGTGCTTCGCATGAACTTTTCAAGGGCCTCTCTTTTGGCTCTCGCTGCGGCCGGGGGCCGCTGGGCCCACATGCTTGCCACGCACTCCACGAGCCAAGCAAGCATACCTTGCTTTTGTCAACTTCGGACAAGTGCTGTGTGACATGAAATAATTCCCCGCAGCTGTCAGTGTTCTGCGGTCTGCGTGACAGCGGTGACTGTACTCAATTCGTTGCCAGGTGGGAGAAGAAGCTGGCTCTGATGCAGTACGACCGTTCAAGAACCCTCATTCGTGTATATATGATCATGGCATTGAGGAATCTCGGTCAAAAACATCACTCATGATCCGGGTGAATCGCCGACTCGGGCGGTCAATCCTCGAGGAAGCTCCAAATCAGTGCTACTTCGAGCTTCATCTACGCGAAAACCTCGCGTAGGCTGCGACTGGCTGACAGTCGGGATCTGGGGTTCAAGATGTGGTTTTCGCGAGGACGTGCTTTGACGCTGAGTGCCATTCATTCACAGCTCAATGTGTACGGGACCGGCCACTGCCTCACGATCCGTGGTCGTGAACACAACTACCTGCTCTCGTCCATGCATGGCGTCGATTGCGCGCGCAGCTTTGCCGACGGTGAACACGCAGCTCCTCGTGCCACAAAGTCGGTGTGGTCACTGTGATGTTCGCGGCGTAGACCTTGTTGTACCTTCATGCTGTAGGTATCCAGCCGAGCCCGCCGAGTACCCACTACATCTCCACCTCTCTGGCCCGCGCAGCTACAACGTGATGATGCTTGTACACCGCTACGAGCAGGTACCAGCAGTTACCGTTCCCGACCGATGCAGGAAACTCCATCTCTCGCATCCTTCGCTGGTCTGGTGACCTGTGTGACGTGAAAGAATCCCACCGATGAGTCCAAACGGTCAATGTCATGAGAGACATGACAGTCCAACAGTTGCGATAGTGGGGCGGCCGACGGAGCGTGGCCCGTCTATCGTGATTGTATGTACGAGCTGTTGTACCCGACAAAGTACCTCGGGCTCGCATAGCAGCGGCTCGCGCGGCATCATGGGACAAAATTCGACGCTGTCAAAACCTGTTGCCATTGCAACAGACTGTGACTTGCTTCTGTACACGATGCCGAAACCGCACAGTCAGCGTCACTTATAATCCCAAGTACGATGCGTGCGAAAGGTGCTTCAAGCACTATTATTGCGGTGCAGGAATTGACACAAGACGACCTGCGGTCGATCCGAACCTCGACCTAGCTCGAACGCTGACGGTTGAAAGCTCCCAACATTCGTCGTCTTGATGCTCCCTGCGCAACTTTCGCTTCAGGGACTCAGGGAAGCAAAAGACACGGGATTTCCGCCATCCCGCGCTTCGCCAGCGCCAGCAGCCAGCTAGCGACCGAGGGTCAGCACTCGGCAGCCGAAAAGCTGGTTGTCGTCTTCGCTGCCCTAACTGGCTAAACATCTGCACGTCAGGGAGATTGATCACACAAGCTAGCAGGAGCTAAGGTGCCGCGGCAGAAATTATCACACTTGAGCTGCTGTGCCAGCATCGACATTGGCCGCGGCTGCTGCCAGCATGATCCGCCGCTAGACTACTTGTAAAACCAGCGGCGCTTCGTCAACCTTGATTCGTGTGCGACACAAGCACAGGCTTGTTCTGAAATGCAGCCAATCAGAGATTGATCGCATCTCTCCAAGCCATGTGGGGACAGACATTCCCAAAGCAGCAGTGTCTAATTCCCGACTCTCTGGTCACTAGTGACATTCCAACTGAAATTTTGTGGAGGCGATCAGCCTGCTCGACGCGACGACGACAGGATGAAAAAGGAGGGTGCAAGGGTTTTCAACGGCACAACAATTTGTCGTTCGGTACAATAATGTTAAAGGTGTGAGACTGTGAGACATCATGCTCCCGCGTGAAGAACATTTTGGCACGGCTAACGGTTCCTGCCCGAGATTGAACCGCCGATGAAGAATCGGAAGATTGGGCGAAGCCGGCAAAAGTACAAGCAACAACATTAGCAAACTCAAAGCCCTGTCACTGATCGTAAAGGGGTACGTGCTTGTCTTTCAAGGCCTCAATAACTTGAAAACCTTCAGGAAGCTGCGACATGATACTGTGTCACGAACTCGCGACTGAACTACTCAATGCCTCGGCTTGAAGACTCGTACCATACGACATCTTAATCGCCAAAGGTGTTCCGTGGGACAAAGGCAACGAAACTGGTGACAGCTCCACAGGCAAGCAAGACAGGACTCCAAAGAAGAGACACTTGACTGCCCATGACGCGTCGCTTGAGCAGCATAGCCTGTGTGACCCGACCTTCGCCAAAGGCACAGCAGAGCGACGAGACCCACGCCGATGTCGATGCCGACTCAGCACATCACAAACGTGATTGTATTCCCGTCACAGCGTGAGTGGGTGTGAACTTCCATGTCGAATGTGAGATGAAAAGCAAGATGCACATGGTCATCTGAAATGCAAGCTCTCTTGCATGCTGGTTGTTGGTAGTCTCGGCCCCTGTGCAGAACTGGAATCTGACAGTATGTGGCCCCGTCATCAGTCAGTTGTATATGTAGACCATTTTATTGTCTGTGGGACCGAAGCAGCCGATGCAGACGCCTTGAGTGTGTCCGGAGATGTGGTAAACTGCAATCTCGACCACGACGCCATGCCGTACGCCATCAATACCAAGAGCTGCGGTCCAGATGAGCGCTCACAAGTTCAACTCGCGTCTATCGCCCTTGTTTGCTGGGCGCGCTGGACACAAAGGACTAGACCCAGCGCCTTACGAGATCGCGGCATGTCTCTGATTGCGATTTCGCTTCCGTTTGAGACTCTCTCTCTGCGGCCAGTCAATTTTGCGCTGCTGTCTAGACTGTGCGCTTTTTACACAGGACAAACCCCAATGCCAGCTTAAGTCAATCAAGGGAAGGATTGTAGAAGTCCAGTCTCGTTACTATGGACCAGAAGTTCTCGTCGACTGAACAACGACAGGGCCAGGATGTGGTGCGTTTCTGTCCAGGAATTTCCTTTCTGGCCGAGAAATTTACCTCATGGCAAATAACCTGAATTTTTGCAAGGCGACAATTCTGCCATAGCTTCGAAAAGCAATAAGGCGCTGAAACATGAAATCGCGTAGAGAGTGATTTCGTTCCGCGAGATCACAAAAACTCATGCTGAGGTGAGAGGTATGGCAGTGCCAGTGGCACCGATTATTGCCGTGCTGAAATCGTCATTCATGCTGAGCAAAAGTTTCGAGGAGACAAGTACCGAATGCTGCGTCTCTCAATCATCGCACGGAACGGCATCTGTCGGTCAAATATTCCCGGTAAGCGGCGTCAGACCTCATGGCATACCGTGCCCAGTTCCTTGTTGTTGTTTTCCGACTTGGTCATTGTCGACCTTGGACGACAAAGTCAAAGCGATGAACGCGAGAAGCATCTATTATGGATACCTTACGCGGATCTTACACCAAGAACAAGCTTTCATCTCTAGCTTCATCGTAACACTTGGCAGGTGATGATATTTCATTGCCGTGCAGAATGGCATGAGAGTGCTGCATTTGCTAGCAGGGCTGAGGAGTGTCATGTCCAAACCGGAGCACCAAGGGTCGATGTATTTGCTCGTTCCATCAGAGTTCCTAGTGTCCTGCTTGTGCTGATCCATCGTTGAGACCCAGTAGGTTCAGATGCCGTTGTCTCAGCACACGGGCGTAGGTGGATAAACGTTTGCCAACGGTCACAACGAGACACATACTGTTCTCAGCCGTCAGATGATGCAGCGCACGACACGCCGCGAAGATCTCGCGATATCAGCAACCGGCCAGCTGAAAGTTCGACTCGTGGGGCAAATTGCCCAGTGCACAGGACATGATTCGAAGGTGTAGGACAGATTATCTCAGCTGCATCGCCGCTACGGGTGGAGAGCCAGGTTGAAAGCGAAATGAGCAGCCGAGCAAGGCGCTTTGATTCGCTGATGCTGTTGCTTGGGGGCGGCGAGGTAAAGTCGCTGCGGGGAAAGCTCTTGAGTGCGCTGCCCGATCTGACTCGCGCATGAGTAGAGTTGACTTCTCTGCCGGGCTGATCCGTCATTTTGCGCAGAATGCCAATCAGAACGGCCAATGTCCACGATATTGATTGCTGTTCCGCGCTGAGCTCCACTACTTGGTCCACCTGTTGCCGGTCTCCAAACTGTCGTCTCTCCCAATGGCCGTGGGAATTTACACCGAGGCCGAGATAGCCGTCATGCCATCAGATGCCAGCCGGTCAGGGCAGCGATGCTGTTGGCGGACGGCCGGCGGCCGGTTGGACGATGGTTCTGCATCAGGGAGCGCATTATTCTGCAGGCGTGTTCTGCTTCGGTAGACTTTGCTTATGGTTATTCTTGCTCTGCTGCGATGCGCGACCGACTGCGGCTGCGGCTCTGCTTTCTGGACCGGAGTCTAGTTGGCGGGTGACGTTGTCGGTTGTCGTTGACGAGATCTGGCCGGGCAACTGGCGGTGGTGCAGCTTTGGCAGACTCGAAATGTCGCAAGCGTGGCTGTATTCTTAGAAGCCCATACGTTGCATTCGCTGGCCATGATGTCAGCCGGCGGCTACAGAGGTAAGCTGGGCGGAGGAGGAGCACAAGTGCAGACCAGCGAGGAGCCCGTGCGTGATAGCCGTGGAGGGAGGGATCCTGTTGTTGGCCGGGCAGTCGCCCTCGAGGTGGAGGGTCGCTCCTGCCTGCCATTGGTCCAGGGCGCAGAGCGATGCGTAAGGATCAGCCTGATTAGCTTTCCGCTAGACCAGCCTGCGCCAGGCAAGAGCGGTCCACTGGCGAACCCGTTCAATCGTCGACCCGCAGCTTGGCCCTATCGCAGCGCTCCACCTGCATGCCGGCCTCAAGCCCCCGACCACTTTCTGCCATACTAGCAGACTCGCTATGCTGGGCCCCAGAATAGCAACAATACCCTTGTCTCTCTCCTTCTGTACCATCGCTCTGCTCGCCTTGTGTGTGTGTCCCCTGTGCCGGCCCGCGCTATCGTTGCCCGGATAGCAGGAGACTCCACACCAGGCTGAGATATAATATTACATGCGCGCCCTCCCCCATGCTCAAGCCTCTCCTCTCTCATCTCAAGGCTTCGCCGTGACGGTTCCATCTCTCCTCCAATCACCAGTGTGCTACAGCGCGCCGACGACTTAACTGTCTGTCGCACTACCAAGACTAATCACAGTCCATCCCATCGCTGTACCTGCTACTCCCAGTTCGCCGGCCGAGCTTCGAGAGCATTATCAATCACCAGAGCACCACCATCCAACTGTACACTAATCTTCCGCATCGATCCACCGTCGCGCGCTACCAGCCAGCCAGTCCATACCGCCTGTTAATACTGCCATCTTGATCATTTCATATTGTGATACCCAATAAAGCGTTTCTTCACGGCTTAGATCCGGATATACACAGCATATACCAACACACAACACCAATTGCATAGAGTTTGCCGGCCAAACTCGACCCAACTACCCGAAAAAGTTACTACTTCACAATCACGTTTGACACGATCCGATTCGACAGAATGACAAGCAAGGCGGCTGGACAGATGGCCAAGGTGGCGCCCGCGGTCGCTCCAAAGTCGACCCCTCCCAAGGTCGTCGATGCTGCGGCGGAGAGAGACAGTAAGACGAAGAGCGGCAAGATGCACAAGCGCTCTCGATCAGGATGCTTCACCTGCAGATTAAGAAGAAAGAAGTGAGTCGCCTGTAACGCCTGCCCGCCTCTCCCGTACATACTAATCGCCGTCTAGGTGCAGCGAAGACAAGCCCGCTTGCCGCGCATGCAGACATCTCGGCCTCAAGTGCGAATACAAGCGACCAGTCTGGTGGAGCGACAACGAGAAGCGCAAGGCGCAGAAGGAAAGCATCAAGGACGTCATCAAGACAACCAAGATGAGTGAGAAGCAGCAGCAGGGTTCAGGTGCGGATTCTCCTCCTGGTTTGACGCACTCTTTGCCAACATCAGCGACCATTCAAGACGTGCATCAATTCACTCGCGCTACCTCGCAAGACTCGTACGACTCCTTCGACTTCAATCATCCCGTACACGACCAGTACGACCTCTACAACCCCCAAGTATACACCCCTCAGTTCGACACCCAGTTCGAGGGCCATGTCGCCCACCAAACAAATTACTCCACTCCCGTCCCCTATGAAGTAGATATCAAGACTGAGCGACAGATGTTCGTCAACGACGTGCAGACACGGACAGACACTTCGATATCTACCTTCAGCACCTTCGCGCCGCCCAATCTCCACGACCCCCTGGCAACCGTGCCTGAGGAAAATTGGTTGCATGAAGAGATATACGACGACCCCAATGACATCTTCGCCGACGATGATGACTTTGGCATGTTTGACTTTTCACACGCTGCCGCTCCTCCCACTCATCAGGCCTCCATCTCCGTCGACGAGGCCGACAGACCGCTGCTGGAACACTTCATCGACAACGTGCTGCCCCTGACTTTCCCCATTCTCGATGTCATGCAGCCCGGCTTGGCGCGATCAGAGGTCATCTTGCCATCGCTGGAATCGAACAAGACCTACTTGCATTGCGCTCTGACAGCCGCGGCCGTACACATGAAGTTCACGCAAGGAGCCAGTGCATCGCCACAACTCGACAGCGATATCATGCGCCATCGATATGCGACCATCACTGAGCTGTGTGAGAGCTTCAAGCGCAATACCGACCATGCCCAGATACTCGACGCCACGTTGGCTCTGATCTTCTTCCAGTCCGCCACCAGCAACCCAGACGACAACAGCCCAGACATTCCATGGCACCAGCATTTCCTCGGTGCTGCTGATCTGATCAAGCGCTTAGATCTTGCCAACACCATCTCGCAGTCCGACCCGGCAGAGGACCCACTGTCGCCGGCGCACCCACCCTTTAGCATGTCGCTTGCTGCGTGGATCGACATCCTTGGCGCGACCATGATGGGTCGTGCTCCCATGTTTGCCGACGCCTATCGCGATGCGCACCTTGCAGGTCGCCCGCTAGGTCTTGGCGCTCTGATGGGCTGCGAGGATGCATTAATGGTCCTGATCAGCGAGATCGCTTGTTTGGATGCGCTCAAGTGTGACAATACGCTGTCGGAGAACGACCTCTGCTCTCACATCACTATGCTTGGTCAGCAGATGGACCTCACTGAGCCTGCTCCAGGTAGCCTTTCCTTCCCCTACGCCGAATCGGGTGCTCTGCGCCCACGCCAGCTTGCCCGCAACGTCGCAGCACTGTACCGCAAGTCGGCCCGCATCTGGCTTCAGGCTTTGGTGCCCGGTGCTTCAAAGTCTGACGCTACGATGAAGGGCTCGCTCGTGCAATTTGCCGAGTTGATGGATCTTGTTCCGTCCGGTCCCTCTGGCTACGATCGCAGCTTGGTGTGGCCGATTCTAATTGCCGGACTTCAAACAACCACCGGCTGCATTCTGCGCTCGAAATTGGAAGAGCGCTACAACGCCATGGGCGAAAGCAGGAATCTTGGTGCCTTTGGTCGCATGATCAAATTGCTGAGGGAAGTTTGGAGAAGGGCGGATCAGAGAGAAGCCGAGGGTCTGGGTCCAGACTTGGACGTCCACTGGCGGGACGTGATGCGTGACTGCAGGCTGGATTTCCTGCCCATCTGATTTTGTCTCGATGATGAATCAGATGCACGCATCCTGGTCAAGTCTGAGCCGAGCCTAAGGCTTCTGGGCTGATCTTGCCGACTGGCACGCAGGACGAAAGCATGGTACGATTATCTAATTTCACGATCTGAGCGGTTTTTACGGTCGACTTCATTTCACGACGGGAAACGGGATTTCACGACTTCATTTCAGCGAGCGAGGAGTTTTAGAGGGCTTGGCGAGAACGAATATACCCCGGTGGAATTTGTGACAGGTCACACATCAAAACTCCTTTCAGGTGCTGAAAGGTCCCCGATGTGCGTGAGGGCAGGTCGCTGACCCCGGGGCTACATGGCAGAGCCGACACCAAAGCCCAAGAGGGTAGGGTCGAGCTGATTACTTGCCTCAAGAAGAATCATCTTTCATTGGCAAGGTCTGTACATAGACACATGAATGAAGCCTTCAATGGCATGTCAAATTTAAACAACGGTCACAAAATTGTGCAGTGTTAGTTATGTTTTGTCCCTCTCGTGATGTCTGCCGCATTTGACCTGGGCTTTGCCTATCGATCCGCACCCACACCGCAGCGGTTTAAAGGAAGCCACGCCATTCAAACACGAATAAAGTATATCAACTCTCTAGTAAGATGTGAGGCATTCTACCTCGTCACAAAAGGCCAGTCCTGTGCTAAATGTGAGCAAAGTTATCCACTTGGACTCGACTTCGCATTATCTTTGCTGATCGACGGCCAACATGATGCAGTGGCTGCCGCTCGGTACGAAGCGTACTTCTGCTCCGCAAGGGTGGCATCATCATTCATAAGCCGCTCAGACGGCTATCTGCCACATAGTAGGCAGTTGGTTCTGCCGTCGGGACGATGTAAGTGGCTGCGCGGAGCAGTATTGCAACAGCATCGGTGGTGGTTGAGAACTTCAAACTTCATGGGGCAGTCGCAGGACTGTGATACTGCCAACTATCCCAGACACGGAAAACCCTTCGTGAGGATCGGCTAGGCTATCAACTCCTTCGGTCCGGCGGTGAAAGCGAACCTCTTGCACGTTCTTATGTAGATTGCTGAAACGTCACATGGGATGACAGACGCGTGGAACAAAACAGGTGAATGCTGCGTATACATTGAATCGGGGTGGTAGCGGATTTGACACGATGCTGACATCATGAATAATCGTCCCGTTCATGCTGGGAGACGCGCCAGGTCCGACCGTCTTTGGTTCTGAAGCATATTTCTGGATTCGAGATGGAATATCGCTACAATCTTCCAAGATGCAGCTGACAGGGTCCCAAGCTCGAACAGATTGTACGACGGACATGCAGCGCTGAGCAGTGATGACTCGAAGACATTATCATTCATAAATAACCTGCTTACGGTCTGCTGACGGCGCAATTCACGAATTGGCTCTCATTTTTTGAAATCGATCTCATTCTATGCCCGGATTGGCGGACAGACTGGCACATTCACGATATTCCGTCGGTAGCCACAGGCACATCGGCAATTTAGAATGGTGGACTTCTAGGTGAAGGAATAATACATAACGGACCGGAGTATTGGCGACCGTGTACAGCAAGCTTGTACTCTAGCGTGGCACCGCGGCAAGGACATCACGATTGCCGTAAGATCGAAGGAGCCTTGCCTTGCAATCGACGACATCAAAGGGAACACGACCTCAGCGAGGATCTTTAGTAGCACACCGTTCTGAAGCCTAGAAATCGTAGCGCGTGGCAGCTTCCTAGGTGCCGTTGGCCGCGCCATCCCTTCTTCAGTTCCAACTTGCTCCAAGCTGCTTCTGGTCACTACTACCATCGGTGGCACGACGATGATACAATATTTACATTGTTCCCTCCATCTCCTCACCACCAACATGGCACCATCATCCCTTTGCGACACAACACTATGGCGTCGTCGCTGTTATCTCGAGGACCTGAAACGCTGCCTAACCCCTGAGTGCGGAATGCTGACGACGAGTACTGCCATCGTTGTCGTCGAGTGGGATCCGACCGTCTCTTTGCAAAGTCTCGACGAGGACGCCGACCCAGCAACGGACATCGTGTGAACACGACCATTGATATTAGTTCAGCATCTTTAAATTTAGCTTTACCAAACACGAACTCTGAATGAGTGTACCAGGTGATCAAGCCAGCCGAAAGTTTACTCGGCCAGACTAGGCAGGTCTAATCGACGATGTGATGCCCTCGTACGTTCTACCACTACTTTGGATCGAAGCGGCAGTCCTCTAAATCTAGCCGTAGGTTCCCGTCAACATGGACGTTGGACCAACCCTTTCACGCGGCTAGTGACGACAATCGGCTGCTTGGCTCGGATAATGCGGATCCAACGTTCGGACGTCTAGTCCATCACCTCGAGAACGTTGCGCTTCTTTACGGAGGACCTCAATTGGGCGATGCGAACATTGACGTCAATCCGGCATTTTTCTACGAGAATCTGTGGATAGGCTATGGCAGCAACCCATGCTCGTGAATGCAGGTGTGAGAGTTGAAGTCGCATGGAATCAGATATTGCGTATTATCACCTTCGCCAGACCACCAAATTCTGAAATTATTTAGTGTCCAGATCTTGCCAATTAGGGTTTGCGATATCCATTCCGCCCCGAAGATAGCATTGAGTGTTGCATTTGCCAAAGGCATTTAACACCCAGACTACGCTTTTTGGCACGCGCTTAGCAAGATAGGGCTCCTTGGGCTTCATTGACTCCGAGTGGGTCTCTCTCCAGCTATACAGTCTACTGTCTGGTTGTGTGGCTAACTTCCAAGACCTTGTGAAGATCCCGATGGTAAGCTTTCAGCTTCGTACGTGGGCTCTGTGCATAATGGATGGCCAAATAACCTTTTTGGGACGCGATCGTCGCGGAATTTGAGCCTCATCATCATCGACCGGCAAATCGTGCTGCTCCGCCTCGCAAGGCACAGCCATTCCACGTGCTGTGTTGCCGTCTCAGTTGCTGCCTGACGAGTGATGGACCCTTCAAGTGTGTTAAGTCTACCTTGAAGCCCGTGCCCGAATCTGATCTTGTATGGGCAACTGCCGCGTTGCCCTCCGATATACGAAGCCTTCATCTCATGGCTCGAAATTTTGAGCCCACAGAGCAACTTGGCATAGTGGTTCTCATGTATAAAGCATGTGGTTATCCTGCCCTTGTCCCATCTCGCCCCTGTAGTTGTCACTCTCAGTACAGCAATCCAAGATGTCGTCATATTTGCTGCATTCTCTCCTTTCCGTCTTAGCGGCACGATCCGTTTTCGCTGGCAGCTGTAAAGCAACACCGCACGATCCGACATGGCCATCCAATTCCCAATGGCAAGCCCTGAACGACTCCATCGATGGTAGACTACTGGCTACGGTCCCAGTCGCATCGTCCTGCTGGGCTGGCAATCCCTTCGGTTCAACAGTGTCCTGCAATACCTCAAATACAAACTGGACTTCGAGCATATTCCATGCCAGCCTGCCAGAGTCGATCGGCGCGTCAATCTTCGCCAACGACTCTTGCGTCCCGCAAGCTTCCGGCGACTACATCGAGTCTAGGGGCTGTCACCTGGGAGGTCTTCCTTCGTACATCGTCAACGCAACCACCGAACAGCACGTGGCGACGGCGATGAAATGGGCTGCAGATCGAAACATCCGCATCGTTGTGAAAGGTACCGGACACGATCTGAACGGACGGTAAGACACCATCTCTCGCTGGCCGTCTATCTAACTGGAACTGACAACAACCAGTTCGAGTGGGGCGTACGCTCTCTCCATCTGGACCCGCCATTTCCGCAACTTCGAGCACAACCCACACTGGTCCCTCACGAAGACATCTCCATCCTATGACACCTTCACCATCGGCAGCGGCTGGGGCTGGGGCGACATTCTCGATCGCGCACTCGCTAGCGGCCGAGTCGTGACCACAGGTCAAGATGGCAGCGTTGGGCCGGGTGGCTACATCCAAGGTGGTGGCCATGGTCCTCTCGCTAGCACATACGGTCTTGGAGCTCAGCAGGTTCTGCAGGCCACAGTCGTGACTACGCGAGGCGAGATCTTGACCGTGAGCAACATTGAGAACGAGGACATGTTTTGGGCCATAAGAGGAGGCGGTGGGGGCCAGTATGGTGTTGTGACGGAGTACGTGATCAAGGTGTATCCTGTGCCGAAGAATATTGTGTTTGGGACGTTGTCAGTGGCGCCGATCGGAGCTCGGGGCGTCAACGCTTCCTGGGATGCCGCGACAGTGCTCATGAGGAATCTGCCCGATCTGATGGATGCTGGTATTGCGGGTGCCATGTCAATGGCCTCAGGCTTGACAGCGCAAGCATTCAATCCCGCCGTCAAAGGCTACACATCCGGTGCTTCACTGACCCAAGTCTTCTGGGCATACAACACCACCGTCAGCGAGATCGACAAGCTCACCAACCCCGTCATCGATCAGATGCGCCGATACGGCGACAACAGCACGCTCTCGATCACATACAGCATGTCCGACGTCGGCAACTACAGCACATTCTACAAATCCATCTCAGGCAGCAACACGGCCGGCGGCGGCGGCGTCTCCTCCAGCCGCCTTCTGGGCCGTCGCGAACTCGTTGATATTCCCCACAACAAGCTTCGCGGGTACCTGCAACGCGCGGTCGCAGCGCAGAACAGCACTCAGGGAACGTACGCCACGATAGGGCTTTCCGCCGGGCCGGGCGTGCATAACGCACCTGCAGATCGCTGGGGGGCATTGAACCCGACGTGGAAGGATGCTTATCTGCATTTCCTTGTGGGTGGTGCATCTGGTGGTGTCAAGGATAGTGGGTCCCCGAGGACCGCGTTGTCGCAGACGGCGGAGTGGATCGAGGAGAATAAGGAGCAGCTGTGGAGGGAGTGGGCGCCCGAGACGGGGGCGTACATGAATGAAGGAAATCCGTATAATCGGGATTTCAAGAGCGTCTTCTACGGGGCTTCGTACGAGGGTTTGGTGGAAGCGAAAAGGAAGTATGATCCTACGGAGAGCTTGTTTGTTTTGAGTGGGGTTGGGAGCGATGCCTGGGATTACAATTTGGATACAGGTGAGCTTTGTAAGGTTTAGTTTCGTGGTCTTAACGTCGTCTCACAGGAACGAGGGACGTATTAATTACAAATTTGCTGCACACAAGATCAAAATGCATTATTTACAACATCATAATTATTCAAATCATGTCGTCAGCATGCATACATTCAGGGTGGTTCATGAGAATCGTGATATGATGAGAGCTCAGGAGCAAACATCGATCTGCAAAAGTCGCGACTGGCCTATCGTATCAAGGCTCATCCAAGGCTAAACTGGCTGGGTGAGACAAGCTCCGCGGCTGCTTCCGGCGAGAAAGGTCTCACAGTCGTATCGTCTTGAAGGATCCAGTGTCCCCCGTTGTACCATCAAGGCCATGCTTCTTGGACTCCGCCGACGGTGTCTCTTCGGCAGCCAGAACAAACTCCATGGCCAATCGCGCCGGGTTGATCCTGATAGTGCGAATCGCAATGCCGGCAGGGAACCTACTTCGGTTGTGTGCCAACAAGTAGACGACGCCAACACCGTTGACCGTCCCGACCATCATCTCAAACTCTTCGGTCCCAGGCCGCAAGTCCACCCAGGTGTCCTGCCACGAAGTTTCGATCCGCGGCCTCAATGTCGCATCCTCCCGACAAGCTCGTATCCAACGGCGTACGACCTCCGTCTTCGCGTCTTTCCACTCATCGTTACAGATGTTGCTTCGTATGATCCTCCTCACCTTTCCGATCTGGCTCAGGGCCGCAGACACGTCCGTTATCGGGGTCTGGGGATGCTCCGGATACGGGTCCGGATCCACGTACATGCTGCGCAGCGCCACCGAGTACGTGACGATCTCGCTCCAGTGCATCTTCTCCTCGAGCCTGGCAAAGTTGTACTGCGCATTCAGAATGGTGCCGTCCGTGGAGATGGCGTTCCAGAACGAGGTGCCCTTGTCGTTGGGGGCCCCGAGAGGTTTGCCGTCGCCCCTGGCGTCCCGCTCGTCCGGTTTCTTTGCCCAGGCACGCAGGCGCAGAAAGGCGCTGCCGGAGATGCCGCACGATACAGGAGTGTCTGAAGCGAACGGGTGCGACCCATGGCGACCGTACAGGCAGAGAGACCTGACCACTTCGCCATCAGTGATGAACTCGTATTCGGTTTGAAAGGTCTGAAGTCGATTGTAGGGAGGAAGATGGATGGAGCCTGCGAGGGCGTTGCTCAGGATATGCAAGTACCGACGCCCGGCAAGAATCAGCTCCGCAGGGCTCCGGGGGTTGTTCATCGAGAGATGGTCTCTCATACTGGCCATGTGTACAAGTCGAGCTTGGAGATGAGTATGATGTCTGTGGTGTGGGACTCTGGAGAGGACTGAGACATGGGCAGACATGCTAGACCCATCGTCCGGGTAGGGACATGGAAATGACTGTCAGCAAGCTGCAGATAACGGGACAGGTGAATGGGAAGCCACGGAATGAATCACAGCCATGATTCCTGCTCTTACAGTCACTCGCAGCAACCTGTGACAACAAAGGTGTGCAAAAGAAGGATGGGAACAGCTTCAAACGATCAAGTGATATTTTCCACTTGATTGTAGCTTGTTAGAAGCGACAAATGCTCGTCTGAACTGCTAGATGAGCATCAAATGGGCTCCTAGCATTAATGTGGTGAAGCTTCAGTGAAATCTCGCTGGGTGCTCTCCTTGCCATAGCAAAGCTTTTGGGCATCAAGCGAGTGGATGGCATGTTTTCATGATTTCCATGCTTTTCTCACAAAGAAAATAAGCTGCAGTCAGTCTCTGGTTGCCACTCAGCTCAAAGGGTCAGATCCGGAAGGGCGCAGCGGGCATTGCAGCTCAACAATGACCTTTGTTGCCTGTCAGAGCACCCTGCCCATGATGACACCTTGCACACTGTGGCCCTTCGCATCGGTCCGGTTGATATAGATAGCATCGACATCAGTTGTTGTCGCTGCCAGAGCAATGTATGAAATAACGGGAAGCCAGCCAAATATCGTAGATTCGATATAAAGCAGATTTGGCATCCACTGGTTTGTCCAGCACGCATTGCAATCCAAGGGACCATGCAACCAATAGAATGGAAGACAATAGTCGCCAATGTGGTCGGAACGAGAAGGGCCGCGAGCCACAAATTGCTGGTGACGCCGAGACCAGCCTGCCTTCTCGTGCATCGACGGAACAACGATGCACTTCCCAGCCTGCACAATCACTAGTCTTCCGGGCCTGTTTGATCTTCTGGCTGTCCCCTATCTCGCTTCTCAACTCCTACAGGCCTGGTATAACTACGATAGTGCTCCACAGATAGTCACCGACCTTCACATCCCTCAAGGGCTAGCTATTCGGCCAGGAACCGTCAACACACTTGCTTTGGCTTGTCGCCTTCTCCCCGCTGGTACTGTTGCAGACATAGTGGGGGATCAAAGAGTCAGCTCAACAGGTACGGTGCTTCTTGTAGCATTCACAATAGCTTGCGGCGTCGCTCCCAGCTCCATATCCTTGATCCTCTTTCGTGTCTTGGCCGGCATCGGTACGGCGCTTGCTCAACCAACGTTCGTGGGAATTGTCTCTCATAACATCCCGAACGGCCGGCTGCAAAACAGTGGATTCTCCTGCCCGGGGCTTAGCATTCTTCTCGGATTCGCTACCGGGCTAATACCCGGCGGAGTATTTGCATCCACCAAGGTCGGCTGGAGACTGGATTTCTACATCTGTGGGGCTTTGTTGTGCTCTCTGGCCCTGTGTAATTCAATTGCTCTTCCTCAGAATCGGATATCCCTGTCAGCATGTTTGTGAAGCGGATTCGGACTGAAATTGACTGGATGGACGCGGGAGTTATAGCTGCTGCATTTGTCATCCTTTCCCACGACTTTTCGTGAGCCTTCTATTCCTGATGATGTCCACATACCTAATATTGCCAGGCTCTTGACTGAAGACTTCTCTAATGTGCATCAAGCTCCCGCGCTCTCCACCTTGTGCATCGGGGCTTTGCTTTTAGTGGCGTTCGCGCTATGGACACGCTGGCAGCATGTGCGGGGGAGGGTCGTGCTCCTTCCCAGTCACATCTGGACGAATCGGGAATTCATAATCCTTTGCAGCATTGTGTTCTGCGCGTGGGCAGTACTGAACATGATGGAATTGTTCTTCAGGATCTAGTTAGTTGTCATGCTTGCGGGATTAAGTCGTTAACTGAAGGATCATATCAGCTTCCAAGACATTCAAGAACTGGAAGCTCTCGAATCGGTCATTAGATTCTTACCGAGCCACTTTCGCGGGGTCATCATTGAGGTCTTCATCGGGGCACACTGACTAGGCCCAGTTCTGTTTACAGTTGTAGTGTTGCTGATCGCAGACATCTTTCCGCAAAACATGCATTCAGTAGCAGGTGCTGTCTCCAGCGTCGTCGAACAGCTGGGGACGGCTGGTGGTATTGCAATTATGGCTCTCATTGCCTTTGGTGTCAGCCAAAAACAATCAGAGATACCTCTTTCCAGGACGCAGCAAGCTTCGCCATGTTCGTCGGCCATGCCAAAGGTGCATACCGGGCGCATTTGCCGTTTGCCGCAGCAGGAATATTCCCGGAGTGTCGGGATTCTCACAGTAGAGGGTAAGAAAACAAGCTCGGACGTCGACTCTTTTCCGACCGGAACGAAGTTCGAGGACCTCGACAAGGTCGATGGTAGAGTCAAGCGCAGACCTCGTTTCGTTTCGCCGCAGAAGCGGTGGCTGTGGTGGCTCGAGCAGTCTTTCAGCCACAATGGCCGAGTGGGATGGCGCAACTTCGGCGCGCTCATGTAAGCATGTCAGGCTAAGCCGCTTTGGGCGAAGCGGCCAAGAATGTGCGAGGGTCATTCAACGCCATGATGGCGTGCTTTGCTTCGAGATCGGAGCTTTTTCACCACTTTTATCCTATCTAGAGCGTTCGGCGCCCGAAACTCAGGTACGTTTCCAATGATCCGCCACGCGGGGTTCATGGGTCTCGACATGACGATGGATTTTCTGTCTGATGCAGCTCACGCGCAGGCGGGGCTCCAGCCTCTGCGCGTCTCCCATATAACTCGCCCTCTTCTGCCCGCGGTCCCCCACTTTGCCATCTGATATATTAGCTTGCACCACCATTCTTCTGTGATACCCAACCCTTGCTCGACCTTTCTTCACACCTGACATACTCTGTCATACCTAACAAAATCTCCAATCATGTCTTCCGAACCTCGTGCTGCCCCGTAAGTCGCCACCATGTGCAAATGCTGCGGCGTGCTAGAAGAACAAGCTTGAACAAGAGCTAACAGTTTTGATAGCCTTCGTCTGGGCTATGTCGCCCCGAACTTCCAGGCCGAGACCACCAACGGCCCCATTGACTTCCACGAGTTCATCGGCGACAAGTGGGTCGTTCTGTTCTCCCACCCCGAGGACTACACTCCCGTCTGCACCACCGAGCTCGGTGCCTTCGCCAAGCTCGAGCCCGAGTTCACCAAGCGCGGCGTCAAGTTGATCGGTCTGTCCGCCAACACCATCGACTCGCACGGCGGCTGGATCAAGGACATCGACGAGATCAGCGGCTCCACTCTGAAGTTCCCCATCATTGGCGACAAGGAGCGCAAGGTCGCCTACCTGTACGACATGCTTGACCACCAGGACACAACCAACGTCGACAGCAAGGGCATTGCCTTCACCATCCGCTCCGTCTTCATCATTGACCCGAGCAAGAAGATTCGCCTGATCCTCAGCTACCCGGCCAGCACTGGCCGCAACACCGCCGAGGTTCTGCGTGTGGTCGACTCTCTGCAGACGGGCGACAAGCACAAGGTCACGACTCCGATCAACTGGGTACCGGGTGACGACGTCATTGTTGCGCCGCCAGTCAAGACCGAGGACGCCAAGAAGATCTGGCCGGAGATGAGAATCGTCAAGCCATACTTGCGATTCACCCCGCTGGACAAGAGCAAGACCAGCGCCGCATGAAGGCGTGCATGGCCGTCGGAGAGTTAAGGGAGAAAACAGCAACGAGTCAAGCCCACGGTAGAGGGATGACGGAATGCAATTTGCATCGGACATGGGGCGATACCCTTGGATCATTGTACGGTACTCACTTCTGAATTGAGATGTATTATGTATTTTGGTGGTTCAATTGTGCATGACCAAGTCACACGTGATGCAGTTCGAATGCAGGTTGCCGAGGCAAAAAGCGCTTTGGCAAGCACAGAAAGAAGATGGAGGGCTAGCACGGCTTGCAAGCCTGCAAGCAGCCGTGTTGAGGAGGCGAAAGCATGTCAAAAGCAAACTCGAGGCGCAGTCGTGGATTGTGTTTTGGGAACTGTCCACTGACACAGTTTGCACAAGACGAGGTGGAGCCAACATGCCGAAACCGAGCGCAGACGCCTGATGCCTACGACTCATCCGCGTGCTTTACCAGCGAATGTGATCGATTAGTGCTCGTCATGTCTGCCTGGCAAGCGGGTTCACATGCCACAACTGTCTGACTTGAAGGTGATTTGATTTGTCTTGAATGTGATTCCGGACGGTCCATGAGGCCCAGTTGCGCAAATTCGGGACGGAGTAATTCGTGTGGTTGACGATGCGATGCCGAATGGGCATTGTTTAAAGCATCTGGGCAAGATGGGGGAAACCTCACAATCCCCAGTTAGGGAAATCGCGGTGAGGAGATGGAGCTCTGAAGGAGATGTAGTCGTTGTGGTACTGCAGTCGTACGTATTGACCATCTCCTTGCATGGGATTCCGACACACGATGATGGTGCTGCACCGATCGGCATGCAAACTGACAAGACTAACAGCTCCACAGCGAACGGAGAGAGCAACTCGCACATCCTGTTGGTGCCCTGATCGGCGGCTGTGGGACGGCAGTCCATCGACGGAGCCTCGAGCGTCGGCAAATCAAAGTTGAGAAACGACGGACTGCGGCGGCACAAGGACAGAACTTGGCGCTGAAGAGCTCTGCAGGCCAGTAGTCTAGTCAGTTATCGTCAACCTCAGTCGATCTCTGCCCTTTCCCTTCCGTTGCTGTCTTGCCGTTGCCGACGCCCTCGTTTGCCCCCGTCGCGCTCCTCCGTGT
>UYJD01000003.1:1873055-1950045 GCA_900618795.1 Cyanodermella asteris | reverse complement strand
CAGGGCTCCGCCGGATGCCATACTCTCGGCTCCGATGCGATTGCAATCGAGTTTGCAGGCGCATAGTCAGCTTGCGGAGGGACTTTTCGGGGGCATAAGCTAGATTCTCAATGGGGTGCCGATGATACATCATCACTCTCTTCCGGTCACTGTTTTCCAGCTTCGAGGATCGTCTAATTTTAATAATTCAATCTCAATCTCGTTTCCACTGCTTCTCCATGTAGACCATAACGATCTGCCCACTGCATGAACTGCCTATACTGTGATCTGGAACCATTCCTTGGGGACCAGTAAAAACGATGGCATCCAGAACGTTGCGTTGGTGCTTGCTGTGTCTTCGCGGCTTCATCGGCTGCATGACCCCTGAAAGTGTCTCCTGGGCCGCTACTGTGGCCGGGTGTAATGGTCACGAGTTACAGACCTCAATTTCTTTCACAATAGCGTGTTTCATCACAGGTCTCACAGTAGGTCGAGCAGCCTACAGGCCTCACCTCTGCTTGCGGCCACGGCTTGAGTGAACGGTTGAAAGGCCCGTGACCGTCTTGCTTCATCCTCGAGAAGTGAGAGTCCAGACCTAGGAAAGCACTTGGAGCGAGGGTTCCATCTAACTGTACGGACAAACACTCGATATGCACCCATTTCAAGCCTTTCATCAACAGCATTTCTGCAAAAAGATGTTTTTTTCGAAATGGTCCGCACGTTCGAGCTTTTGGCGGCGTGTCTCTGGACTCGTCTGGTCGTAGCTGGGGTTGCTGCGCGCACAGGATCAGATGATCCATCATCATTCAATACACCGGCTCCCACAACGATGCTGCCCATCGGACCCAGAACCGTAACGAAAGTCTCTGTCGTTCAAGCTACAATCCAAGGCACCTCTCCACCAGCAGTAGCGATTCCTTTGGAGGTAGACTTCTTTCCAGACGACGGCTGGGAACAGCACATCGATCGCTTCACGTATCCGGCCCAAAGCAACAACTACAGCAAGGCGCTTATGTCTATTCCCGAGGACAAATGGGATCCAATTCTGGCTTTCAAGCCGCCGGACCGGGGATTGGAGGAACGCGAAGTGCTTGCACTTTACGCAAGAGGCGGCAGCCAGAGCACCCTGGAGTTGAGAGGATCTCAAGCAGGACCAGGCAGATTGACCGGGCCCCGAAGCCTGTCGGAAGCTGCCATACCCCATGAAAGGCTTCATGATCTGGCGTGATCCAGCCTGAAAACATTGAGCTTGAGGTTTGACCAAGGGTAGTGTGCTAGTTGGAGTTTGCTACCAGTCTAAGAGGTCAGGGTTCAGAGATATGATGGCATGGTCTTCTTCGAAGATTCCAGAGCCCAGCAGGAGGGATGACATTTTCAATCACCATGAACGAGCGAAAAAAGCTGTGTAGACAATTTCGAGTCTGAGTATATAGCTAAAAGTGGCGGCGTAGCATAGTTCCCGTCTCCTGTACCTTCAGCACGTATTTCTAGACTGCATTGGCGAAGATGAAGATATAGAGCTTCCGATGTCGCCTCCAGAGCCTGTAGGCCTAAGTTGAGGTCGCATTACCGATGACTGTCCTGCGGCTCTGAGGCTCAGGGGCTGTAGCGAGATTTCGCCTCTTTCCAAATGTGACGGGTCACACTTTTTGTGGCCAATTTTACACGATCTACACACCCCCATCCTGCGCATTTCTCGGTATTGAGCAGTACTCGACTTGCGATGTGCCTTTTGGCGAGTGTCGATCAGTGGACTGTCTTCGGAGCTTCGTCGGATATTGTTCGTGAGATGATTGTACTGAGTGACGGGCGCATCCTGAACATCTCTTGCTCTCACATTCTCAGGAGAGCTGTACCGCCTCGGTGTTGGTTCGGGGTCTGTCAGATGCGCCATCGGATCGACGCCGTCCGGAAGAGGACGATGTATGCTTGTGGACTGTTGGTGGCGGATTTCATCGGGACCAGCCCATTCGACCTGTCTGCGACGTTTCGCAGGATAATTAGGACCTTGTCTTTCCAGCGAATGTTGACGATCGTCCCTGGCCGATGTGGTCGGGTTGCATGGAGATTTCATAGCGTAATCATCATGAGAGAGTATTCTCGAGCGTTGATCAGCAATTTTGTGCACGGGCTGATACTCGCAAGCTGTGTTGCGAGGTCCGTTGTTCCATTCTTGCGGGCCGTAGAGGCTCGTGCCTGCCTGAGAACGATCCAAGATGATTTGGTGCGCGACTTTGGACAGCATGACCGGATCGGCACGCACAGAGATGTGAGGGTCGCTAAAGAACTGCCAGAGAGGATGAAAAGGGCACAAGTCAAAGGAAATGTTGCGAGGAAACAGGCATTCTTCCCCGCTCTCCGCACAGAGCTGACAGCTTTGAGCCCCGGCCGGAAGCCTGCACTCATGAGCTCGATATTCCTGGCAGTTGGCACACCTTCCTTCCCCAATGAACAAACTAAGTCCTCGTGATATGAAAGACTGGGTCGATCTTGGATAACATTGCCGCCGTTCCGGTGATTCTAGCCTCGAAGGCCGAGGATGGGCCGCTCTCGATGTTACATTGCGGTGAACTTGGTCGGGGAAAGATGTCATTGCACCAAGCCATACGAAGTTGGTTGATCGTGATATGACCGGAATGTCAGCGGATTTGGGCGTTCAGAGTGGAACAGGAACTTGCGGGCGGAACCAGGGCCACAGGGAATGAAATATATATGATGCCTTCAGCCTTGCGTGAAGTGGGGTGACCAGGCGACATCTGCCCAATCAAGGAGAAGCTATCGATTTGTTATAAGCAGCCTTATCAGTCTTGAGATGTGCTGGGAAGCCTAAGAGGTTAAGGCATCATTTGACAAGAGTTGGGCATTGTTTGGTGAGTACTGTAACCGTGGCTAAAATGTTCGGCTATCACGGTCTCATCGCCGAAGCTCCCAAGTACAGAGACGCAGCTGCTTGTTGTACAGCCAAACTTGTGCGCTCCTCTAGAAGCCTGAATAATCTAGGAAAGCGTCGGTAAGACGAGTCTACTCTATAAAATCGCGTGGAGGTTCGTGAGGACGACGTCGAGCTTCTCGTCGTCGCGCAGGAGCACAAGTTGTTCCGCTCCGGTTGCATTCTTGCTTGTCTCGCTTTTGTTTCTAGCTGGTCGACTTTTGGTGCTCCTTGGGGAAGCACCATGAACCTGTCTCATGTGTGCTTGTTGGTGATTTTACCTCTGAAAGCCATGTCGGCCACGTCGATCGCCCGCGTCGTCTTCGCAGTCAATCCTGGCATCGTCGCACGAGTGTACACTAAGCTTATGACGAGTTAAATGTTGGTGGCGCGTAAAGCTCTGACTGCAAGCTTGACGCCAATGCTGGGCTCCTCGCTCTTTGTATGACTTTTGCGATGCTCGGAGGCTGTGCCCGATTCGATCGCCTCGAGTCCCCGAACGAAGTGTGAGTGAAAGCCTCTCCGATGTGGCGTGTTCTGTCAGCACCAGTGGTCATGTGTGAGGCGTCCCCGCCGTCCAGCCTCGCATCAGAGGAGCAGAAGCTGAAGTTGCTATTAAAGAAAATCAAGGCTCCAGAGAAAACTGGCTGTGCCGAAGCTGTTGGCATTGTGTTTCGCTATACTTACCGTCAGCCAACCTGACACGAACTTCAAAGGGAGGTTCGTACGTCTCGAGCAGATGATGTTGTTACCAGGGTAGTTTCTGGACCTCTCAGCCCCAACTCGTTGAGGGCATCCTCCTTGTGATCCAATGACAGCCGTCTTCTTCAATGTGGGCTCAAAGTCAGCTCAATGTCACCCTGCGCCGAAGGATGAGGCTCGTACACAGGTTTAAAGCCTTCGCTGGCCGGAGCTTCATCGCTCAGCACGTTCCACTCAAGCCGTCCACCGGCCACCCGGAAGGGTAACAGCACGTCTGAAGTAGCAGTTGGTGGGAGACACCTCACGCCGTCGGCAGCTGTTACTAACTGGCTTGAGCTCCCAACTCCTGTGCTCCAACTGACATATCTCACAGGCGTATAGGGCATTGAGAGTTTGATATTGAAAGCGTACCATTGTCAGTGGCCGGACTCAGACAAGAAGAATCTGTATCAGGGGAAGCCATCCCCCGTGCTCGCATATGTAAACGCGGGAGGCGGGTGTCGGGCATTCCGTCGCTACTGCGATTCCCAACGAGGTAGGTTTCTAGAAGGACATCCTTCCAACAGCCGGTACGCTGCCAGGAGCGTGAGTGTGGGTGGTAAGAAATTGAGAGTTTCAGGCATATGCCTTGCCTCGCGGATCCACAAATAGAGATGATCCACGATTAGACTGCACTCTGCGGCCCCAAAGGAAGCGCGACGCTATCTAAAAGTGATTATGCATTTCAACTGGACCGCTGTCATCTACGCTGCCCCCAGTCTGTCTAAAGCATATTCACGTATGGCGTCCGAGAACCTACTGAGTCGATGCAAGGATCACAGCATCAAGCACATGAGTAGGCGGATATCATGAAACAAAATCGAATACAAATTGTGGTCGAATAGTGTTCAGCATCGAAGGGCTGTACTGGTGTCCTTCTTACAATATTTCCATAGACTGGTAGAATCAGCTCCTGCGAACGCAGGTCATCTCTCTCCACCACCGAGACTGGGAAGCGGCCCGGTTCTCGATGCACGCACAAGCGCCGCTCTTGACCGAAACCGAACTGTCAACCAAGACGAATCATCTCGAGAAGTCGCATCAGCGACACGAAATACTCCGCTTGCCTGTCAGCGAGGGTCGAGCACGACACGTTCAGATCCTCCGTCGCTTCCCAGTATGAACGAGGAGGCGTATACCCGAGTCTCTGACTCGACGACCAGCGTTCCATCCTGGCAGGAGATCTACAACTCCACAGCCAGGCAAGAGAGTACTGCTGATAGGCAAGGAGCCCAGTGGAGCCAGTACATGCGAAAGTGGCGGCCACGTAGGCAGAGGGCGTAAATCTCTCGCCTGGGCTGCATGAAGGCAAAATCAAGGCAAAATCAAGGCGAAAATCAGCATTGTGGCGCGACGGCGACAAGTTCAACCGCGCTGGAGGATGATGCCTCATCGGAGAAGCGCTGTTTCCTGTGTTGGTTCTCGGCGTTAAGGCGAGGTCCTTAGCTTTACAGGCCGTGCAACTACTTCTAGCTGAGCAGCCAACTGAGCACCCAGCTAAATAGCTAACCAGCATCCAACTGAGCAGCCAACTAAACACCTATCTGAACCGCGAGCTGAATACCTAGCTCAATACCTAGCTAGACATTCAGCTAATTACTTACCTAGCTACCCGCATCAACGCAGACCGCGCGTGGTCACTTGAGGAAACTAGATGCTATGGCGCTGCACAAGCGAGCATCGAGGATGGCATCACCAGGATCAATTTGACGATACGAGAAGACTCCAAACAAGAACGTGAACGTCGAGCGCACTTTACCAACAACGGCATGCCCCATAGTGTGCCCGCAAAGACTCGGGTGCAAGCCGGTTTCACTCAACTACCGGTCGAAATCAGGCTTGCTAGCAATCGTTCATCTCTTGCGCCATGTTCAGGGCCTCCAGTGAGATTTCCGCAACGCCGAGCCGAGTGTGATGCTCCTCGCCGTCTACCACAAGAGGTCAGAAATCAAAGACAGTTGGAGCTGTGAAGTTTCGGATAATGAAAGTCAGGCTCACCAGGACGATTGGCTGTCTCTTGCTGCGACTGTTGCTGGCGACGACGTTGGCGGCAAGATGTAATAAATTTCACAAGTGCAACACAGAGAGATAACGCCGCTACCACACACAGGACCGCCGTGCGCAAGTACAATGCGTTGATGGCAGCCTCAGTATCAGCAGCCGATGTGTCCGTATTCGCCGTCCACGTAGGCAGACTGGGCTGAGATTGATTGCTGGCAGGGGAAGTCGTGCTTCGTGGAGAGTGGATGGCGACCATGGTAGGCTGACTCCGCTTCACCGAAAGGCATAGGAGTGCGAGAGAAAGAGGAAATTCAGGCTGGAGAAGGCTGCGGTGAGCAGCCTTTATACAGTAGCGCACCGCACATGCGGAGTGCAAGAACCAGGCACGCTCCTTTTGGGCATTTTCCGACTCATGACACCCTCTAAGGAGGCTGCGCAGAGACTCTTAGTGGTCGATGCCGCCCACAGTCGAGCCAATAGTGTTTCATAGCAGGCTGCGGAGAGCAACCGGTGAACAAATCCAGGCGTATCGGGTGTCGGGCGCACGGCTGTCCAAATCAGGCTGACTTTCACCGCCAACGCCACTCCGCCCGCATGGTTTCAAATCATTCTACGGCGACAAGACAGTGATATACCGTGAGAGAGGGGGAAGCAATCGACATGCATGGCAGAGCTCGGGAGCGACCATACGCTTCAACGCTCGCTTCGATGCGCGGCGTGCCAGCGCGATGACACGGAGTGTATCATACGACCTCGCGATGCCCAGTGCAAATCCTGCTTTGATCGAGGTCTCGCGTGCTTCTTCGAACGCACGTACACTGTCCAGAGTACCCCCGACGGACACCATTGGGGTACGCTCATTGGAAACGAGCGGCGATCGTTGAGATGGGATAGGTGAGTACGGTTCCATAAACATGTGCCCCTACGCCATGGGATGGATGTATTTAACGCTCCATCCGGTACGGACAATCTCGAACGAACTTGGGGATCTCACATGCACCGTGATAATCTATCTGAGGCTAATCAAAACTTAGACTACAGAGCGAAATACTTCGCACTGAGCGGAGATGGCGGCCGGAGTTTGCAAGTGTACCCAACACAGCAACTCCTGGTTCCGAGAGAACGATCGACCCTCGCAGCTACACTGTACGCTTTCCACTTCCCCATACAGTAAGCTTCATTCCATCTGCTCGCTGAGATAGGAACTATCATGAGCAAGCTTTCATATGTATTGACTTTGAACCCCGCGTTGATGAAATCATAGAGTGTCAACAGCGATTTCCAGCGCGGTCCCGCGCCCGACTTCACAAGAGCGCTTCCAGTTACGTCGTCGCGGTACCCCACAGACGAAAACATCTTCAGCTCTGACGTCTTCTTGTCATCCTTTGATACTCCTCTGGCGTCAGGTACAAGTAGCGCTTCCCGCGATACAAATCAGCTTCGTGGTCCCAGTGCAACGGGAGCTTTCAGCTCGTCGTCAGCGTCCACTTCTGGAAATACAAAAATCAAAGAGTTCTTCTGCGACGTACCGGGTTGTACCCACGGCCGAGGCTTCGGCTTTCGAAATGATTTGGACAGGCACAAACTCGCCGTCCACAAAATCGCGCCTCTGGACAGTAACGCCAAGGTCTACATTTGCCAAGGGAAAACATGTTTAGCCCAGGGCAAGGATAAGCTCTGGCCGCGGAAGGATAATTTCAAAAACCATTGCAAAGTCGCCCACGGGGAGGAAGATGTTGATTCTCTCATACAAAGGTAAATTGATCTGCTCGGCGAAACGAGCTGCTCTGCTAATCGTCATCAGGTCGGAGCGGAACGCTTACGAGCTGGAAAGTCCAGATGACGATCGGCTGAATACCAGGGCGCCGCTCGCCCACGTACCATCGAAGGTAATCCACAACGCCGTCGCCACTCAAAACGAGTACGAAGGCGAACGGCCGGTTCGAGCCCGCCCTGGCTCGATTGATCATGGAGAGCAAAGCGATACGTATATGGTGCGCAAAAGGCGCAACATGAATTTCGCCAACTATAGTATGAATCGCAAAAGAGGAGTCTGCTCGGCATGCAGAGCAGCTAAGAGGGCATGCCCTCCGGAACATGAGAGACACTCGGGACCTGGGTCACAAGAGAAAGCAGGTATGGAGCCTCGTCAGCGTACAACCGACGACCTGCCGGCGTCACCGATCTTTAAATCATGGTCAGAGCCAGATAAAACGATCAGTCACAATTAGAACATTGACATTTACGTATTGTCAAGTCTGTGATGCAATTCATCCACACTAAGTAGACGTGAAAGTTCCTTGCAATGGTGTCTTCAAAACACTCTCTCCAACACCAACCTCGAACGTCCCACCAGGCACGATCCAGGCCTGCTTGACGGTGTCCCACCTACTGACATCCTTCCTTCTCAAAGGAAAGCTGACCTGCTGGCTGGCCCCTGGCGCGACATTCACCTTCTCAAAGCCCCTGAGCGTCTTCGTCTTCGCTCCAGGTATGGTCAAGTACAGCTGCGCGACTTCCGCCGCTTGCACTTTACCAGTGTTAGACACCTGGGCGGTCACGGTCCCAACAACATCGAACAAGCTGTTGAGTCCAGCAACGCCTATCGAGTCGGTGCCGTTGTTCTGGTTGGTGGTCCCGTTCGCATACACCGGTGCGCCACCGGTCGTCGAGCTATCTGTCGCAGGGACGCTGACATCAATGCTCAGAGCGGAGTAATTGAAGGTCGAATACGTCAGACCATACCCGAACTCATATCTGGGCGTGACGTTCCGGGCAAGGAAGCTGCGATAGTCAATCTCGACGCCCTCACCGAAGTCGCACTGCGGGCTCGTGGAGTTGGTCGAGCTGTTTGCGAGACAGGGGCTCGCTAAGCTGCCGTAATCGGCCGAGGACTTTCCAACGGTATACGGAAGGCGACCCGAGGGGCTCACGTCACCGTACAAGATCGATGTGATGGCCGTTCCGGCGTCTTGACCTGGCAGGTGTGCGAATATGATGGCTGTGACGTTGGGGTGGTCGGCGAAGGCGTCGACGAGACGAACGCCAGCGTTGTGGATGACGACGATCGTGTTGTTGCACTTGCCGGCCACGTTCTTCACGAGGGTGTCGGATCTGGGATCTGCGAGGTATGGGCGGTCGAACGACTCGGAGGCATACTCGTTGATGAAGACGAGGCAGGCGTTGGTCGAGGCGACTACGGTGGGGTTGTTGTTGGCGAAGTCGTAGAAGATTTGGGTGCCGTTTGCCTGTGCGCGAGCAGCGATGGCACTGTATGGCGAGGAGATGTATGAGGGTATGTTGGAGCCGGAGCCGCCGCCAACGATGAGCGTCCCGGCAAATGCGCCTGGCGCATTGGAAACGGGACTATTGGTACCGAGTTGGAGAAGTTGTGGGAGGGAGAAGTTTACGCCTTGCCAATTGAGGGCGAAAGTGTCAAGAGACTGGCCTCCAAGGTTTTGAGGCTGAGGGTCGTAGATTGATTGTTGAACAGCATCGTATCCAAATATTGACAGAACCTTGGGAGACTGCAGAGGAAGAGCGCTGTTGTTGTTTTTGACGAGAACGTGACCTTCGATAGCCTGGGTGAGAATCGACTCTTTCGACGCTGGATCTCGTGCTTCGACAAATTCATGGCCCTCGAGAAGGTTGTACGGAATGCCGACGCCAAGCTTAGGGTAGCTCGGATCGTCGTGGCCGAATTGATACCATGTAGCAACAATCCTCGTGGCCATGTCGACGAGTCTGGTCCTGTTGAACGTGCCATTGCTTGCCGCTTTCGACAATTGACCATTATCCCAGTACGCGCTGCTCGGCATAGCCATGTCAAGACCTGCGTTCGCACTCTGGAGGCCATCGTGCTGACCATTCCAGTCACTGACCACGAAGCCCTGGAAGTTCATCTCCCCTTTCAAAACGCCATTCAGAGTCTTGCTATTGGAGCACGCATACGTGTTGTTGATCCGGTTATAAGAGCACATGACACAACCAGCACCAGCAGCGACCAAATCCTGAAACGGCCAGGCGTAAAGTTCGTGCAACGTCTGATCATCCAGATTGGCACTTGTGCTCTCTGCCTTGCCATTCGAGATGGGGTTTCGGTTGGTTTCTTGTTCGTAAGCAACGTAGTGCTTGACGGAGGCGATGACGGACTCCTGAAGACCTCGCACCGTTTGGGCTCCGAGGATGCCGTCAACGTAAGGATCCACTGCGAAACCCTCCCAGTTGCGACCGTTTGTAGCCACTCGGCCGATGGGGCCGACGACAGGACCAAGTGCGACATTCACGCCCTTTCTCTTGAACTCGGCACCCATGTACTTTCCGCGCTCGTATGCCAGCGTGCTGTTCCAAGCGGCGCCGACTGAGAGGCCTGAAGCGAAGGCCGAGACTCCATCTGTATCGCGAACGCCGTTTCCAGCGTCTTGGAGGCAGAAGCCAGGGAAGCCGACGCGAGGAGCGGAGCCTGAGACGCCTGAGCAGCCGGTGTAGTTCACAGCATACCCGTATGTGAGGTTGTTCATTTCCTCCAACGTCATGTTCGAGATCATTAGCTTCGCCTTTTGATAGGCAGTAGACCAGCTGCCGGCACCATAGCCCTGAGCTGTGGATTGGGTCAGCATCACGTCCTCACGCCCCGGATCAAGACCAAATTAACTTACGGCTTGGGTAGACAATTGGGCTTGTGGCTTCCGCAAGCACCGTGCCGCCACCATGCCTGTTTCTCAGAGCCAAGAGGCCCAGCAAAGGCAATAACAAAATCATGATAGCCACTGGAAGGACAACCTTCTTATGCCTCCGCGCAAAGAGCGCTGGTCGGGTATTTGCGAAGCGCGAGTTCGCCAGGCGCGACGAGCTTCCTCCTTTCGTCGGACCAGTACCTTGCAGCGACTCGTTCTCAGTCGAACCGCTGGCTGTGACAAAGGCAGCCTCCTTGGATGCCCCGGCCTCTGGAATTGACGTTGAAACTGACGACTCTGGGGGAGGCATCACCCCATGCCTTTATATGTGAATCCAAGCTCTTGCTGGTCGGTTCCCATTCGCCGCGTGGAGGCAAGTTGCGCGGCCGGTGCTGATGCTCTTGCTGCACGAGGGGCCTGCAATTGACGCAATACCTTGAGGATTTGCAAGGGTGAGCTCCGGTTGTAGGATCCGGTGTGGAGTAGATATGGGGAAAGCAGGCGTTGCTAGACTGCAACCATTTCTCACCTCACTGTTGCGGGCACGGAAGTTGGGACGGACCAGTAATTTCGCTGCAAAACAGCATCTGAAGAGGGCGCCCGGGGGAATTATCCCAAGGCTTGCGACAGAGTTTCGGGAAGGTAAATAAGCTCGGTTGACAGGGGAAACGAGAACGCCCCGGCAACATTGGGACGTCACAGAAACGTGGTTGATTGAAGGGAGACATCCTACACTTCGGTCTCAGAGCTGAACATTGCAAATGAATTGTCGCCATGATGAGTCTCGGCTGCATTCATCGCGGTAACCTGACGATGCAAACGAGCTCAACTGTTCTATTGCGATCGCAAAAAATGTGTAGCGCTTTCCAGGGGGCCGAGGTTGGCCTCCACAAAAACAGATTCGAATGAGCTTTCATGCGCTAACTCGTCTGTCACGATGCACAAAAAAAAAGCAAACGAAGAAAGGAAAGCATCAAACGACATGTAGAGCTGGATCTCGATTAAAATCTCGTATCACAAATATCCTGAAGCTGAAGGCGCTGATTGCCGAGCTGTATCCCGCACACTCTGGCGCGATAGCGCTCGTACATCGCATGTCGTCTGAGGGACACTGTAGATTGTGGACGCTCACTTCCCATGGAGCCCCGCAAAATGTGGAGCTAATCGCCTCTGGGATTCCCGGCCGATTTACAACGCTGGGACGTGCGAAGAACGAAAGGAAAATCACTATACACGATCGTCGCGTCGTATGCGGTACCTGCACGTCGGAAGTCAGGTGTGCATCGTCGGGTAAGGAAGGAGCAGTCGCACGCGGAACGTGGGTTCAATCATTGTCCATGCTGAGGTATGGCATGGGCAATGACACAGAGCAAATATGTGGTTTCAATGTACAGCTGTGTCGAGCAGCACTTGTATCGTCAAGCATGGCGCTGGGGCGGAGATACCAGCGAGGTCGCATTCTTGCTGAGTACCTTGATCAGAGTGATCGGGTCTTGAGTCACTATTCAGCACAAATGTGGTAGACCAAGACCTAGCATCAGAATGTGTGGGCAAAGGTTCGGAACATGGGCAGCGACAGGCTATTTGAGCTCGACAGAGACGAATTGTGGATATTTGGTACGAAGTAAGGGATGCTGTTTGCACGAGAAGCGGAGAGCGTAGCGGAAACTCGGAGCGGAGAACGTGCTTGTCAGCCTCGAATCCCCCTACACTTGGTACAAGTTCCAAGCGGCGCGAAAGATGGCACAAAGACAACGATGTAGCGGAACCAGTACGCGTGGTCATACAATTCCGTCCTTTCATTAGTGGCTTTGATGCGCGACGAGCACGACATCCTAGTATCATGGTATCATTGCTATGCGTACACAGACAGACTCTTCAGCAGCGCAAAGTCCGACTTTCTTGCACTACCCTCGTTGGCAGCAAGCTTTACAGCTGCATATCAACCTCGCGACAGCGCTTTGCCCAATTTGTCATGCTTCCATCTCCTCCTGCGCACACTTTCCTTGATTTCGGTGGATGGCGGTGGGCCGAACGCCAGCCTTCTCGGTGACAGACCTAGTAGGTTAAATGCTTAGACCGGGGACGTCTCCCTCTTGCCCTTGATGACGCCGGAGAGGTCACCAACGGGTAGAGCAATCGGGAAGTCGAGCGAGGCGAGCAGGATGGCAGCGAAGATATACCAGCCAGCCACGGACGTGACAAAGGCGAATGCTCCACCAGCGACGATCAGCTTCATGCCCATGGCCGCATCAGCAGCGGTGCCGGTAGTAGCGCTAGCAGCGATACGCCAGAACGCACCAGCCAAGCAGCCAAAGGCAAAGACAAGAGTGAAGAAGATGACGACGAAGACGACGTTGGTACGCAGAGCACAGATCAGGTAGATGAAGCAGAGGACTCCCATCCAGAGAAGGAAGAAGGCGAAGGCGTTCTGGAAATCTGCCGTGGCTTGGGAGCCTGCGACCTCGCTTCCATCAGCGGCGGTCTTGTAGTTTGACATGGCGTGGTAGACGTTGTCCTGGAGAGTACCCCCGTAGGTCAACCAGAAGGCGCCGAAGGAGCAGAAGACAGTAGCAGGGAATGTGTTGCCGACGAGAAGCTCAACGACGCCACCCACTACCATGAGGACACCACCGAAGAAGAGATATGCTGGGATACCAGCAGAGCCGTTGGCCATACCTGCGCCACGCCATCCCATGAGGTCGCATGACAACGGAGAGAGACAGAGGAGAAAACCGACGAGTGCGATGGGCGTGGGAGTGCCGAGTGCCTTCCGGATGACAGAGCTACCGGCGGCAGAGTCTCTTGGTGACAGGTAGAGCTTCTCGAAGAGCTCAGGGCTGATGGAGATGCTTCCGGCGGTGCGGATCTTCTTGAGTGCGAGGTCACCCTCCATATCGGCACTCAAGTGCTCATGGCCATTGCCTGTAGATGTATCAGCATTGCTTATTTTCTTCCAATCGAGCGATGAATCGCAATTGGCATTCCACTCGAATTCGAGCATCAAGGAAAGACTTACCGTTTGTAGTCATCTTTGCTGCTCAAATCACGCGCAGTCAGGGTCTGGAACTGGGACAGAAATATGATGTGTACACAAGCAGCAGCGAAGCGCTTGCGATGCCTTATGGAAGTGATATATGGACACTGAGGTGCTAGCTTAATGAGGAGGATGAACAGCCGGAAGGAAGAGATGACACGACAACAGACAAGGCTGGGAGTCCAGGCTGTCTTGTAATCAGACGAAACAACACGGCATGCACCCACACGTTCGAACAAGGGGTAGCTCTGCTCACCATATGAAGCTCGGATGGCACGAGCGTGAAGAGGAGTATTCACAAACAGCTCCGTACGAGCGAGAGGCTCAGCGTCTCCGCATCCAGATCTGAACGAGGGATCACCCTGCCTGTCTCTTGCCGTGTGAGATTGTTATGCAGTTGCCGGACCAATACCAGCTAGCAATCGACGCCGGTGATCTGCCAAAGGGTCTAGCGCCGTCCAGGAGCCAGAAGTCTTCGAATTGCGTATGACTCGGGACGCCCATCTCAGTGCTCCCAGCTAAGCGGACCACCAAACCCGGCCCAATTGAAACAACGGAAGCCTGATGGGCACAAAGGCGGCGTTGCTGTTGAGGGCAGGTTATAATCACATTCGAAGGGGCCAATTGGAGGTAATAATCGGGGACACCACCTAGGTACGATAAAAAAAGAGCCAACGAGCATTGGATGTGCCAGATGGTGTGGTGTCTGCAATCGCTCCAGTAACCAAATGAGCTCGAGGCGGTTGCGTGCTCTGGGGAAGGGAAGTCTGGAAAGTTGAGCTTTGGTGATCTGATGATTGGACTCTGCATGCACACCAATAATGGGTCGGAAGATCCACGCACTTGCGGGGAAAGCCACGCCAGAAGCTGGGCTTCCTTGTGAGAGATCGCGATGAGAACACGTCATGCGAGACGGCATACATACTGCAGAAGCCAGCAAGCTCTAACATCCCATGAACGTGGATCGAACCTGCTGATCCCGTGCCAAATCCGGTGTAATCAAACATCTATGGTGACGAAGAACACCATGGCAAGACAAACGCACAGTAAACTGAGCCAACATGATATCCGGGAAGGCTCAGCTACAGAGAGCGGCATACTTTGCGCCAAATCCTCCTGACAGACAGGGAAACGAGGGACAAATCCGGGGTACCGTAGCCAGAAACTGGTAGGTGGAAGAGCCACAGCGGCACAAAAGCTCTCCAGGGACCCGTTCGATGCGGTCTGTGACATGCATCCGGTCGTCCGACATGGATCAACAAAGGCAAAGCCTGAGGCGGAAAGTCGGAGACCGGCATTCGTCATATTTAGCTTTAGCGGGGAAGCTTCAAGCTTCAAACTCAAGCTTCGAGCTCAAGCTTCAGCGGTCCAGCCGCTGCCACGAGTCCTTGCATTATTACTTGTGATGGTTTGGGCCGGTTTACCGGCCGCGAGACCGCAATCGGCTTGATCAGACAGCACAGTGTAGGTTGTAGTAAAATCATGCCAGAGTGTTTTCGAACAGCCTCGGGACACGATTTTGACCTCCTCTTGTAGCAGCACCGGGAAAAGGCTTTACTCAAACTCAGGTCGATAACGTTCATGGCTCCAACGGTCGTCCGGATGAGGGTCGTAGATCGTGTGAGCTTCGAGTCGGAGTCCTCGTGGTCGCTGTCGCAAGTCGTCGTACGTACCTAACAGTGTCGGGCAATTCCCGAGCAAACCCACAGAGTGTAATATCCTCAAAGTGCGATTACGAGCGGGCTCACACAGTCATATCCTGGTCGAATCCTTCACAGCTGCCATGTTGTCTCCACGATGTTACTGTTCGACTGCGCCAGGAAAGAAGTGAGGTTGCGACTCGTGGCGAAGCCTTCACTGTGCTCGTGGGAACAGAAGCCAACATCGCCGGTAGCCTAGCAGTCCAGAATGGCGGGTATCACAAATCGATAGCCACAAAAATGGCGAGCGACTCGCCATACGACAAAAAAATTGGAGCGTTACACATCGCGGCCGGCGAACAGGTCCCCGGCCCACCACGCTCGTCGGGCATTCGCGTAGTCGACTACTGCAAGGTACCGACCGGGGTGCGGCCGCCGGTGCAACGCGCAACAACGTGCTCGGAAATCTGTGCTATGAGGAGGCTTTTGGGGTCACTGTTCTTGTTTGATGCTTGACTAGACGCTAGCTTAAAGCCCTGATAAGGTGGCAGCTGGTCCGCTGCTCATCTCGGTACCTGACTGAGCACCCAGACATGCCAAATGGATCTCGCTCATTATTGGTATTAACAGCTTCAACGTAGATATCGACCCTCCACGGACCATCGTCCCCGCTTTATATTACCATCCACCTGTCTTCTTTGTACACAATATGCCCCGAGCTCTTGACTCCAGTTCCAGTATCGTCAAGCACCATCCAAGCCAGAGATGTCCCGGAATCTTGGTAGAATATCTGCCAGAAATTGTTAGTTGCCTATTCTCGACTTCGGAACGTCATCTTGGAGATCACATACTAGGTTCCAGTTATCTGCACCTTGGCGGGACCTTACCACCGCCATATCGCTTCCCTGCATCATCTTGAATGATCGTGCCGAATTCGCAGTTTGGATCAGGCCCGTCTGGCCAAACGGTCCGCTTCCGCCGCTGGAGGAGCTGCTACTCGAGGTACCGTTCAGGTTGAGGTTCACGCCGCTGAGGTCTCCATGTGTTGTATCTGAGAACAGGACTATGCCGGCTCCCTTGCCCCTGAAATCCACACTGATGGCCGTGGAAGTATTTTTCATCATCTTCTGCCCGCTCAACGACATACCCGACCACACCGGGGCACCAGCCAGTTTTCGGGAGTTGGAATCGTCGTTGGCTTGATGATAGCAACTCACATCACCTGTGGCGCCGGTCAACACGATCGTCCGTGAAGAGGTCATATTCGACGGCTCAATCGTGTCAACAACAGCGCAGCCGCCATAAGCTGACGATTCTTCGAAGGTGTGAGTGGAACTTGAGGCCCAAAGCCTATCCGAGTAGTCGAATGAGTACTGATGAACAAGCCCATCACTAGCTCCAGCGAATATCTGGGCGTTCGCGAGCCGGGAAACAGGCATGTCCGAAGTGCTACCAAGCATACATAATGCCGGACGAGAATCGACAGGCAATTTGATGCTGTGCGTAGACAAATTCCCGGGGCTCCAGGGGCCAGCAGGATAGTTGCGCTGCCAGGCATCGATCAGCGAGTAGTTACTTGAATCGACGAAGATGAGCTGACATACAGAGGAGTTCGCCACTTGCCACAGCTTGGCAACCAGAGCAGTGTTGTTTGCGGGTGAGATGACATCTATTAGAGTGATATTAGTCTGCTGTATCGTGAGATTGCTGCTGTAGGGGTTGTATGCGAATTGAAGTGATGTAATAATTCCCATGTAATTCTGGAAGAACAAAGCGCTGGAAGATCGCGTTAGCTTTTGCTAGTCTAGTTTGAGCACATCAACGCACCCACCCATCTATCCCATTTCCGTTCATGACGGCAGCAATGCCAGTACCATTCAACGCTCCTGTCGTTGACTTGACCCTGCCTGTAACAGCAGCATTCTGCGACCGACTTTCTTCGTTTCGTGCTCTGCTACCAAGGACGCCTCCGGGGACAGCACCGAGTATGACCGGGATCGCGACCACGATTACTGCAAAGCAATATAGCTTTCTCCACATCTTCGATCGTCGCTCTACCTCTGCCAAAGGCATCACACCACTCCAACTCCTAATGCGCCTGTCTCTGAGGAGACCACATTTTTTGGTCTCGCTTGACAGCCTCCTTGAACCGGGAGTCGCATTTCCAATCGCAGGTTCCGCGGGAGTCGGATATGCATGATGGGAGAAGACCGCCTCCAGTCCTTCAGATTCATGAGCGGGGTCTCGTATCGAGTCCGGCAATGGTGACAGCTGCAGTCCTTCCGAATCTCGTGTCGCGTCCAACGACTGCCCAGCTGGAATCTTGTGCTGATCGATTGAAGGAATGACCTGCAGACCTTCGGATTCCGGGACTCTTTGTGGCATTCCCAACTCTGAAGTCAGTCGGTCCATGGACCCGAGGAGAAAAGATTGCTCGCTAGTATTGACATGAACTTCGTTGGTGGGCTCGATATAGGTGAAAGAGCTACGGAATGGCATTGGGACATATAGGCCGCCCCATAGAGGGCAATCGATACAGGCGCGCTGCGAGGTAACGTTGGCCGAGACTGGACCTGATGTACTTGCCCGCCGCACAACCACATATTGTCTCCGTCAAGCGACCGCGCCCCATCATCCGAAGTGGGCATGCTTGATACCGGCACATAGCTGCGGAACTATCCGGGAGACATGTCAAGCGAACAAGCGCTAGGCGCTCACCTGATCGCAGAGAAGACCTCGAGCTGAACATGAAACGTGCCGTGCATATGCAAATTGCCATAAAGAGCCTGGAGGCTTGCAGACAAGAGAGGGGAATCAGACAAGATAAGAGTCAAGTGGATCGTAAGACGCGAAGTCATTGGACCGACGCAAACACTGAATCGCAAACAAGACCTGAGGTTGGTCACTATACCTTTCGTGGGCTGTCAGCCTCGCTAGCTCGTCGAAATAGCGCACCTACACCTCTCCTATGAGCCACGTTGGTTGCCAGATGATGAAGCGCCAAACAATTCGCAGGAGCCCCAATCATTGAGCAAAAACATGATATGGCATGCTGGTTGTATGATCTGGAAGGTGACATATAGGGCGTGAGAATTTTAGGTCGGAGTCGGAACTTCCTTTGGAGGACATCCGGTCTGGAGCAGGCCGAGCCATATGCACCCCTGCAGGTAAGGAGAAGTCGACATAATGCAGAAGCAGCTTGACGGGACAAACGGTCGTTGATTGGCACCCTCTCCAGTCGTTCACCAGTGTAGAGAGCGCCATCCAGTATGTCATTGGTCGGTATCCTCTCGAAGAGATCGCAGAAGTGGATCTAGAAAGGGACCGGTCAAGATATATCTCTCTGCTCGCTGCAATCAGGTACTGAGCCCAATTGTTTCGCATACGGGCGGAGGCTCGAGTAGTCCATGATCGAGAGAGGCAAGTCCTGCAGAAGTCATCGCTGATTTGAGGGTTAGCCGCCGCGTACAATCACGGTACCAACGTTCGACCTCGAATGACAATTACTACCGGGACGCGATGCTATCATTCGCCTTATCAGTGACATGACCGGTATGCTTTGCACTTTCGAGCTGATACTGAACGGCATATATGGCCAATTTGCCCTCGATCGTCAGCCCAGGCTGGATTGCGAAGAACGCGTACTGTGTCGAGATCAGGCCAATGTTGGGGTGGCGTGCAGCTGGTCGCGAAGGCGGCCGCAGCTGCAATCTCTCCGGAGAGCGTGGTTTGCAATGCGCATCGTATGCTCTCCGGCAGACCGTCGACGCAGCCCACCCGGTTTGGCATTAGATTGCGGACGGCCTGAATTGAGATGTCGTCTTAGCGTGTTGAAGTGTGCTTTGAAGTGTCCCCAAGCTCTCGATTCAAGGGGCCGCAGAGGCAGAAATCGGCCCGTGCGGCTGACCGGATCCAACTTCCGCCCTTCCCCAGAGAGGTGTGTCTGCTTCGAGACAGCAAAGATATCAACCCGGGACTACAGTGCATGAGATGTGGCACATACGCCTCTTACGTGCAGGACGCTTTGCGCGTTCTATGCAACCTATGAAATGTGTGCGTTGGACGACCTACACGAGGCGGTTTATTGTCGTGTCACTAGGCATAGAGACTTTCATCATGCGGAGAATCGCGTGTTAATCCAAACAATATAACGTAACATCCGTATAGTCTTTCTCACAACAGTCCCAGATACTTGAGGATGTTATGTTTGCCAAAGAAGGCTCTGTTGCGCTTTCCGAAAATGTCTAGTATGGAAGTTAGCATAATTCAAATATACCTCGTTTTGTGAGGTCTTGGACTCACACATTGGGATGGTTAGTAGACAAATCCCGGCCTGCACGCTTCCAACGATGATAAAGACGTCAAAAGTGCCGGGAGATGTCAGCCAATCGAACGCGCCATATGTCAATCCAAAGCTGAAAATGTTCTTGAAGATCAACAGGCACGTGAAAGCCTCCACCGCGATGTCGTTGTGCGCGTCAGCAATGTACAGCGCGCTGGCAACTGCGCCCATGACCATCCCGGCCACCTCCAGGGCGAAGCAAAACGTCGGAGCAAACCAGTGACGATGCGTACCGTTTGCAGCAGCACCGAATCCGTAGAGTCCAGCGCAGCCAAGAATGAGCTGTGGGATCACAAGAATGAGGCGGAACTCCGGCTCATAGACACCCTTATTCCAACGGGTCATGACCTTATAGCTGGCGTCGGCGATGAGTCCGGAAAGCAGGAAACCAACAATAGCACCAAGGAAGGGCCCAGTATACATGTACCCGATGGATACTTCGCTGTAGTCGATCGCGAATAGGACTGCTAGCACCACACCTATGAGCACGGTCCAGCCGATAATGGCGCCCTGAATCAAGCAGGCCCATAGTACTGCTGGGTGGAAGAAGAGAGGAAAAGGTCGAAGGACCAGCTTCCAGATCGACTCGTCGGTCTTCCGCCCGGAGAACGGGAGGAGTGAGCGAGCAAATGACATCTTCGTCGGCCTAGATCCCGTTGCGCCGTTGAGCGCTGAATCCGCTGGTGAGTCTACCTCCTTCGATTCTGGTGGTCTCTCATCCGTGGCAGCACCTGCCATGGGTGTATTGAAAGCTCCGCTCGCAGGGGCAACATTCCCACTGAGAGGCTGAGAAGGGCCATCAGCAACGTTGGGGTTACCAAGACTGCCGGCTACCACAACGGAGCTATGATCGCGACGGAAGGCCGTCTCGGGAACGAAGAAGAAGATCAAGGGAAAGGCGACACCAGCGAAGATGGCGACGAAGTAGAAGCTCCATTGCCATCCGATAGAATCACTCATCTTACCCACAATGATGGGGGTGAAGAAAGCTCCCCCGAACAGGGCCATGTTGGAGATGGCCATCCGTGCACCGCGTTCCTGCAATTGTCAGTATCACTGTCCATACGCACTAGTCGTTCTCTAGGCACCCACATGAACAAAGTACAGATCAGCCACGCTAGCATTGACCAGAGCCTCGAATGGAGCCAGGCCAATGCCTTGCACTATTCGGGCTGCAAGCAGACTACCATAGTTGAGGCCAGTGGCGCCTCCCCAGGCGCTGCTTGCAATGATGAGAATGGAGCCGAGGAGATATAGATGCCGCTTGCCCCAGACTCGTGCGGATGCAACGAAGAGAAAGCCAGCCAACCCAACGCCCAACAGATGATAGCCCGTTAGTAGGGCCATTTGTGTGATTGTATAGCTCGCAGGAGGCTGTCCATCTTTCAGAGGATCCAGAATGAATTGTGTATAGATTGAGAAGGTGTCGGCTGCCAGGAGCGGTGAAAGCGTCGACGCGATGACCGACATGAAGGAGATAATTGCCAGTATAACGTCTCGTCGCCATAGCGGCCAATTCAGAGGATCATTGGGATCGTCGGTCGGTCGTGGAATCAAGAGCACCGGCTCTTTGCGAGTACGGTCATACTTTAGATTTGGATCCAGGACATTCTCCGGACTCATGCTACCAGTGACGGCTATTCCAACGCTACTCTTCTCCTGATCATCTTGCAGCGCCGCAACCACCGTCCCTGGCGCAGTGCCATCTGGCGTGTTGAGTATCCCCAATGGCATGCCTGCGACTTCAAACTCTTCCTCTTCAACTCGCACAAACCCAAATTTAACCTTTGCAGGGCTCCGCTCCTCCCTCGCGACAATAATATCCAGGAGAACAGGGGGCAGTTGCCGTCGTTCGTCGTTCTCGGCGATGCGATCAGATAGTAAAGGTCTTGGCGACGCACGGCCAGGACTATACAAGCCGTATGCAAAGGAGGCCGCGATTGGTTGCGACGCGGTCGAGGTGATGCTGCTGAAGCTGTGCGCCGGGCTGTGTAGTGACGAGCGCACACGACTGGGTGCTTGCGGCGAGCCGAGTGGCGAGGGTCGCGGCCTGACGATGCGACGACTTGGAGAGCCAGCAGAGGGCTCAAACGGTAGATGAGGAGATTGAGGAGAGCTTGGTCCGGCAGCTGGCGCCGAGCATAAGCCGCCATCGTCGGCTTCTGTCGTTGGTTCGTTCCCGGCGCTGCTGATCCTCTGCAAGCTCCGATCTTGATGAATCGGCCGTCCATCATCTTCAGCGGTCCCATCATGATCTTTTGCATGTCCTGTAGTAATGTTCCCCGATCGTTGCCCATTACTTCGACGCCCTGATAAATCTATGGTGTTGTCTTGGGATTGGTGTTGGCTTTGACCGGTGATGACAGGCACCACCACTAAACGACTGTCAGTTAAACTGACCAGGTGATTTTCTATAGCGCTATGTGTACATGGGCGAACATATCGAAACAAACATGAAGGCAAGAAAGAAGCAAAATATAGGACTGAGCATGAGGAACGAATAATTTTCGGGGCTGAGGGCAGGCATATACACCATTCTTTGCGTGCGCCCCTTGCTTCGAGAGGTACCCGAGCACCCACGATTTCAATGATCAGAGGCAAACGTGGATCTTGGTCGAAGAAGCTTTTAGATGCCCGGACATAAATTGTATTCCGGTCTGTGATATGGCTGAGTTTGTTGCAGATCCAGAAGTAACGCGTACGAGTCGCGGTCGCTCATGAAAACGACATTTGCGACAGTCGAGTATAATGCTACGTCCAACCGATCAGGCTGTGTCAGCAACTCGATAGACGAGCTTCTGCCTGCTGATCTTTCCGTTCTTCAGATCGTCCAGTCCCTGTAAGACACCTTGGAGACCGCCACTCCTTACAGCTGGCGTGCCTTTGATGTTGCCCTCTGCCAACAACTTCTCTGCCAGCGACCACCACTTTTTGCCGAACTCGAAATCCTTCGGTCGTGCCTCAATCTTGTTTCCGAAGAAGGTGAATTCCTCCCCATTCACAGAGTATCCCATCGTAAAAGATGTCTTGACATCTTCGCGTGGAAACTCGACAGGTAGAAGTGCGCCGTATCTAGGAGTCTGGCCTGACTGCGGTGACTTTGTGAGAGCTGCTGCGCATATCTAGCAGATCGTCAGCAATGAAGAATGTAAGCAAGCAGTATTGCGGGAGTACCTACGTCCTTGCTGTTGCCTTCTGACACGCAGTCAAACGCGTACATCAACTTTCCGCCGGCTGCTTCGCTGATTTTGTCGCCCACCTCCTCGTCGTGGTAATCGAAGACCTGATCCGCACCCAGAGCCTTGACAGCCTCGAAGTTCCGTTCTGAGCATGTGGCCAGCACGCGCAAGCCACTCAGCTTTGCAAACTGAATGGCCCACAGCCCGGTGTTGGTCGAAGCCCCGTAGATGAGGAGTGGGAACGACTCCTTCACCGGCTCGTTCGGCCACGGGAGCTGTAAGCCATCGTGCATGTACATGCCCTGCCCCACCGTGTTGATGCCTGTGGGCCAGCTTGTAGCCTCCTCAAACCCGAAGCCTGGTGGAATTCTGATCTTCGAACGTTTCGGTCAGCATGCGAGAGTACGTTCGCTGACAACGTAGCATCACCCACCTGAATATCTCCCTTGACCTTTGCATATTCTGCAAAGCAACCGGCCTCTGGATCCTCGTGTTTCATGCCATGAGAAAAGCCTACCACCCGGTCTCCGATGTTGAAATCCTTGGTCACTCCGGCCCCAATCTGTACAATCGTGCCAGCGTAGTCGCATCCGACAGTGTGATGGTAGCCCTCCTGCGCGATGAAGTCACAGTGTTTCCAATCAGTAGGGTTCAAGGCTACCGTCTCGACCTTGACCAGCATATACTCCGCCGGACATTTCGGAACAGGCGCATCATTAACTACTCTGACGTCTCTCGGTCCGTAGCATTTGATGGCTTTCTGAGTAGTCGGAATGTTTGACGACATGATGACAAGACAATTTTGGGAGGAAAAAAGAAGGTAGAAAAACTCGGAACAGACTTCAAAAAAGCACAAAACGCTTTGATATAGATACTGTATCGTGCAACAGTTCACCTTTGTAGCGGCAAATCGGTCGACGGGGCCAAAGCTCATGAAAATGACGTCTGAAGCAACCCCGCCGAAGGAGACAATCTTCATGCATAAGGTGCCTGCTATGAGAGACCGGCAAGAACTCCAAGGTTTGAGGAACCCTGATGTTTGTCGAGGTATGTAGCAATGGTAGCTTGGTAGTCCCTTCACAAGCCTCGTGATCTTTTGCGGCGTGAAATTGCATCTCCTGGTGTGGCTCACATGAGTTGAGCTGAGGACAATCCTGCGGCAAATCGACCGCCTCGACCAACCGCCGAGGAAAGATCAAGACTGCAGACGCACCGATTCAGATCCACTAAGGAGCTTGCACGTACGACGTACGCTGCCGCAGAGCTTCCTCTTTCGGAATGTTCAGTGCGTGCTTGTGGAAGTACTCGCCGGGGTGTTTCTCGCGACGCAATCAGGAGTAGGTAGTAGGTTTACGCTAGTTCTAGCCGAAAGCCCATGCACTGGCGTACGAAACCACACCACGGGGCGCTGCGGACATGCTTCTTCGAGATCGTAAAGAGGTCACAATAGCATGCTGCAAGAAGGAACGTCGATTGGTCACTTCACGCTTGGCTATCACATTGGCTCGGAGGTCCGCGATGAAGTAGATTGTCATGGGTGTGGCCGTCCAGATACAGGCATGCCAGGAGGCTGGCACGCTGGTCTGTGGTCTGTGTAAGAAGGCTATGTGAACAGGACACGTCAATGAATGCGGGTGGTAGTGTGAAAGTATTAGGTATTAGGGTCCATTGAGGGTATACTTGACCAGTCAGAGCTGCTTCTGTGGCCAGCAGAGAATTAACAATACCGTAATTGAAATACTGGAATCCAAGGTCGACAGAGACTCACATACGAAACATGCTTGCTTAGCTCAAGATGCAGTCCATCTTGATCTGCAAGCTGATACGCTCTCTGCTAGCCTCTCTATGTCTTCAAGTCCTTCACATCTCGACAAGAACTTGGATTGTTTCATTGCTGCTCTTGTTGGTTCTGCGCGAACCCAGGAACGGTTCAGTTTTCGGCGAAAGTGCCCCGCACCGAGCGCCTCGATTAGTAGGCTCCTTGCTGAGCAAAACTATCAAACTACCAACGACACCAAAAATCAAAAGCGTGATCCGAGCGAGGATTGAACTCGCGGCCTTTTCCGTTCAGCAATGTAAAGGAAACGTGATAACCACTACACCATCAGACCTTTGAGGTAACAAGTGTGTTAATAGTACTTCGAACGATTGTGATCGTCAACGATGATCAAACTGGTATCTGAAGACTTTTATATACCTACATCTGTGCCAATACCAGCATCGCAACAAGCTCTACTCCCATGCTGACAGACCTCCCCACGTGAGTTGGGAGCCATCACTCTCTATTCCTGAGTGTCCATCAAGATCATATATACACCTGGCTGACTCAGCTCGGCGTTTACGAGCGCATTCCATTTGCAATCCAGTCTCAGAAAGGACATTGTCGGGTGATACTCTCGCTAGCTTGTGGCCTACATAGACACAAACATGAGGGACTCGCCAATTGTACGCAAGGTCAACATCCGTTGTAAAAACTTGACTGACCGAGACCATACCGCTCACCAGCAGTCAGACCGATGGTTCCGCCCCGCCGAGAGAACATATATTTGCTCATCGATTAGATGTGGCAATCCCTTCGAGCTCTTACGAGAGTCAGGAGAGCAAATCTGATCATGGTCGTCCGGCGCGTGCCGGGCGCTCCGCAAGACCTGCCTGCATAGAGGAGATCTTCTCACTCGTCTGTGCCTTAATTATCAACGCCTTGGCAGTGTTCGGATCGGCAGCCTTGGTGGTTGCTTCGAGTTCGTGTGGCCTAATGCGTTCACATTCTGGTAGTCGTCTTTGGTGATGTCTGGCTAGCTGCTGCTATTTTTAGCCAGGGAATCGATGGCAGGGCTTGATGAGCCCCGGCAATAGAGCTGTTTCCTTCCTTGCCGTGTAAGAGAAGACGAGAGTCCGGCAGCCTGTCGCATAATGTGCGCTGAGCATCGGTTTAGCCTCGCCGGTTTACGACAGCCAGCCAAGATCCCCTTCCTTTGATAGCTGGTCCTGGTGTATATTGCTCCACCGCACTTGGCAGCATCCTCACTTTTCCTTCTCATCCTTTAACAAGACCTTCTTTTCCTCACCGAGAACAATCCTCTGCCACATGACATAGCTCGTCACAATCGCAATGGGCGCGGCCACAAGAGCCAGCGTAATCCGTCTCGCAACCGACTGATATTGCCCCGGAACGTTTCCCTTTGAGATCTGTGGCCCTCGGTGACGCGGGCTTCCGCCGCGAGACAGCTGGTTGACGGCGAAGGCATTGACGGATTTTGGAGAGAAGCCTGGTTGTTTGGCGGAGGTGCGCTTGTGCGCGGGAGGGTCGGAGGGTTTGGAGTCTGAGGAAGGCATTGCGGAGATGAGTTCTCCGAAGGCGGACGTCCTAGAAGCAGCTGTGCGAAGGGAGGAGGATGGTGAGTATTACTTGAAGCTCTTAGGTTGGGGAGAGGTTGGCAGCTGCGGCGGAACATTTCCCCGATGCGAATCTGCATTTGCCCACAAGGCGGGCTGACGAAAAGTCGTTGCGCACGAACTTTCCTAATTCTTTGAAGTGCTACTTCTATAAATACTTCCGTAGATATATCACTGGGCAACCTAACACTGTATATCAAGCTATGTATATTGTTCGTCTTCTCGTTGTATTCAGTCGCTTCGACGGCTCTACTATAGGTAGGCGATCATCTGTTTCTGTGTAGAACCCTGTCCATCCAACTTGCTTGATGATCCATTCAGCTTCAATTGAGCTCCGCCGAGGTGATATTCGTCGGCATGTTTTCATGATAGCCATACTCGGCGACGGAGAGTATGTTGAACTCTGTTTCTGAGACGAAATTAAGTGAGATTCTCACGCGTTGCGGCCTGAAGCGGGACGCCTGTTTCAGCCGCCGTCTCGATTTCAAACGTGTCGAGCAGAGCCAATGGCCAGAGATCGATTGTGAGGGTCTCAAGGCTGACGAATGCGGCACGTTTCTTTCTGCTGCCGTACTGTCACTTGCTGCTCTTCAACTTGACTTGTTCGTCCTGGAAGGCGTCACGTCTGCAAGCGCCCTGATCAATGCGACCCGCAGCTCAGTGAGCTCCACCTGGCTCGTCGTGGAGGTTGCAATCGTCTTCCCCTGGGTGCCACAAGCAAGTCTGCGCGGTGCCTGGCATCGTCAGACCAGAGCACCTAATCGCGCGCTCTGTTTCCACCTTACCTTCTTCAGCCAGGCTGTTCTGATCCATGGCGGCGCGCATCAGCCGCCGGGGTGGAAGAGCGCATCGTCAGTCTCTCGTTGGCTCGTTGGCGGCGCTGCAGCGCTGGGCTTTGCTTCATTCGTTCGTTTCGTTCGCTGTGGAAGACAGGCTTCGACGTCCCGAGGCCGCCCTTGTCTGATCCATGACTTTGGCTCCGTATCGCCCTCGTCGACCAGTCGATTGTCTCGATTGCCCTCAAAGTCTGGCGCTAGAGTCTCCAACGCGGATAGCCCGCATGCTTTGACGGTCACTTGACCTCGTGGAGGGTGAGAAGGGCCTGTCACTGGCTGCGACCGAGCGGCGATTTTGTTGCTTGCTGCTGCGGATTTTCTCTCCTCCCTCTCCTACTGTCGGCGCCGGCTGCAGCATGCACCGGTCCTTTAGCGTGCCCACCGTCATGCTGCATCAAGTCGCCCTCCTTGCGATGCAGATGGCTGGAGGAGGTCCCGTGCCGCCTGTGATCGAGGCCAGTCGTGTGTTGGCAAACGTCGTCTGACATGTATGCCCAATTCCCTGCTTGCAGACTGCCATTTGACAGCCCGAGGACCTGCGCGACAAGCCCATTCCCCTTGCCAATTTCCACAGAGGCCCTCTATAAACTTTTGCGGCCTGGTTATGATGCATGCGGAGCCGTCATGATTCTCTCAACACGCTGACACCACAAAGAACTATCACGGCCGATCTCACGAATAGGATACCGACGACGACGAAACGACCGGGCCTACGCTGCCCCTCACGACACCCAGAAATCTGATGACCACGGTACCATGCCGACGACTACTTCCATAACCTCTCTCTCCAACGAGCTTCTGCGTGATATCCTCGACCACATCGACGCCGATCCCGAGCGGACCGTCAACATCGACCGCAGGGCCTATCTTTCAGTGGAAAGCTTCCGACCTCCCGACCCTCCTCCGCCACCACGTGCCCAGGACATTGCAAACTTCAGACTGGCATGTCGACGCTTTGCAGAACTGGGTGTTCCTCACCAGTTCACGCGCATTGCCACACGCTTCTCGCCAAAGGGTCTCCAACGGCTCGAACGGATCGCCAGCCAGCCACACCTAGCAAGACATACGAAAAAATTCAGTTATCTGATCCCCTACTTCTATGTCGAAGGTGAGTTTCAAGTCCTGCAGTGCAGCGCAAGTGCTCCTCTGACGAAACCACAAGGTCGTACGCGTATCAGGGAGTTGTTACATGATGCAGGCGGGGAGCTGCAGAGCTTGGACGCCGCTTTCTTCGAGAACAAGATCGAAGCACAGCGCCGCATTGTGCGATCCGGAGAAGACGTACGAATCCTGCAGCAGGCCATGCAGGCGTTCACGTCACTGCAGCACGTACAGATACTGCGGCTCCAGGACCAGGCGGACAGTGCACTTCTCGACTATCTGCACGAAAACGAGCAGAACACCCGCATCGTTGACCTCCGCTGGACGCCGGCTTGCAGTCATGCAAGCAGGACCATGGGAATTGCCTTGGCCGAAGCAGACTCGCCGGTAACACGATTCAGCGGGCCGATGATGAACCCGCAGAGCGCACTCGACTTGAGGAGCCAGGACCTGCCTGCTATGATACCGCTAGCAGAGCGATTGACGTGCTTGGAGCTCCATTTTGACGACGCTTCCAACTTGACCGAGAAGATGACAGGACTTTCAGATATGTTTGCCACAATGTTTCAGGCGGCACGAAATATGCAAGCAGTTCACCTCGGCTTTCCATCGAGGGCGCCCCTGGATCTACCACTCGAGACGATTTTCAACAACGTGAAATGGGATAAACTACGAGCATTCGGAGTACAAGCATGGAGACTGGACGCAGATGAGATTCTAGCGCTGGCACGACGACATCGCAGATCTTTACGCGGTTTGAGACTGAGGGATGTACAGCTAAAAAGTGGGAGCATGTGGAAGGATGTGCTTGCGGCGTTGCGGGAAGAGATGGAGCAGCTCGAATGGGTATCGCTCCGACGGATAGACTATGCAGAACACTTTGACAGCATGTGGGCTGGTTCGATAGAGATTCCCGCAGACTGGCCACCAGGGCTGGCGAGCGATAGTGAGGACAGTGACGAAGGCGACGGATTTCACCGTGTCAACTTGGATGACGACGAAGAAGACGAAGAAGACGAAGATATGCTCGACGATGATTCGGAACTCGCGAGCAATGCGGATAGTGATCAGGGCCCAGATGCTCACACATTGGAGCTCCCCGTATCCCCAGATACACCGGTCAGCTTGCCAGTGTGTACTTGTGAGAGAAGCGGCTACCCTGCGTCTGCGGACGACCTGGGTGATAATGGCCGCTGGGTCATATATCAGCAGCGAAAACTGTGGGAGAAATGGGTGGTGGGAAGGTGCCCTGAACACAGTTCACCATAGAAGATAAGCTGCTGGTGGAATGGGCAAGTTCGCAACATCATACCCGTATATACAGGAGGTATGTTTTTGGTCGCCCGTTGGGTCGGGCGCTTTGAATAGAGCTTTGTTCTTGACTTGCAGTCACGCATGTGATGACATTTGAAAGAGGCTTCCAGCTGCGCACTGCCGACCAGGTACTCCACCTCACGCCGCTCGTGTCAACGCGATGTCGGTGCCGCCGAATGAGCGGTCGTCTCAATGCCAGAGACACCTGATTGGGTGAATTCATCATTCCGATAAATTCCCGTTGAATATACGACGACGGGCTGTGTAGCTTGAGGTCCCCAGGCATTCTCATATCTAGCAAGTATCTGCTTTGGATACACCAAATCGTTTCGACGATTCCACGTCTGCTGACTCTATAATGCCTAGCTCTGCATGTGTCCAGCGCTTCTCATCCCAGGCGTCGTTGACCACGTGCAGAATCCGGCTCGTCAGGGTCCAGCTCACCGAGTCGTGTGTCTCCGTGACGCAGATCATCCGCAGCACTTCCCTTGTCCACACCGGGCATCGACAACACCCTGTCCATTCTCCACAAGAACAGCGCATCGGGCCCTCACACAGCATGCTCTCCTCACGCAATACTCCGGCCTCTGCGCCATCATGTGGCCGCTAACGCTTCTCGAAACGAATGCGACCCATCGAGCAGTAGTAGTGCTTCCTCGCGACGAGGAGATTCCGCTCCGCAAGCTTCGGGCTACACACGCCACTGCATCCGGGCGGCCAATACAACAAGAGAGCGTTTTTGGTACCCCGCGAGAAGCTGCGGTGAGGTATCTGCGCGCTGAGGACGAAATTGGAGTGGTCGAGTTCCGCACACCGTGGGCGAGGAAGAGAGAGGCAGCCGGGATGGATCCGGCGAACGATGACCTGCTTCTGAATCTCGCTCGGCGCAGTTCCCATGTTACGCAGCAGTTGCAAAGACTTCTCGACGCGCAGAGCGATGGGCTGATGAAAGGTTTGGGACGCGGACCGGCGACTCGATCCGACTCTACTTCAATTGCAGACCAGTATCTCGGCCCAAATGGACGTTCGTACGCCGTCTCGTCTGACGACCGCGAATCTGTGTACCGCGACGACCCTCTCGGCGACTCTACGTTCACCTCGTCCCGATCACGAATCTCAACGTCTGTATCGCAGTCTACCTATGCGTATTCATCGTCGAGGAAGCAGAAAGTCGTGCCTGTAAGGCAACCTGCCCCGCCAAAGCCCTTGTCGTTGAAGGAAGCTAGAGTTGGTATCGCCGAGAATCTAAGAGCATTGGCGGCGATCAAGACAGGAGGCGCAGCTACACTCAGACCAAGCACGGAAAGGAGGCAGTGGCTTGAGCCGTATTGAGGACCTAGCCAAGCAGGAAGCCGGACTGAAGTCTGAAATTCTGAGGCGGGAAGGGCAAGTACCGGAACAGGAGGAAGTGGAGCTGGAAAAACAGGAACAGGAGCTGGACACCGAGATCAGAGGACTGGAGGAGCGGCTCAGTGAGCTGAAGGCACAGCTCAGAGACGTCAAAAGGGCAAGAAGCGAAAGAGAGAACACTCGAGCGGCAGAACTGAGCAGCTATCAAAATGCGTTGAGCGAGCTCTCTCAAAGGATCCGCCGTGAGATTCTGAGCGACCGCAGTGAGTATCGACGGTCTAAACGAGCACTTCGACTACGCAAAGAGAAGGGGGGTATGGGGCTTGCCAGAAGACCGGCGGACACTCAATCTCGTCAAAGAGGACATTGAAGGTCAGATCACTGAGGCTGAGGGTCTTCAGAGAGCGGCCGTCGACGAGGGTGCAATCTGCGAAGAGGGAGCACACGTCTGGGACACCGTGATTACCCGTATGGACACGCTCGAAAAGCGCTTGGGTCGCGAAATTAGAAAGCTCAACGGCACTCGACCCAGCAGCGCACAATCGCACACGACGTCCTCTGACGACACCATTCGTACACCGGATACCACTAACGGCGGGTCCAGTGAAGGATTGGGCGAAGGCATGCACGGCGTCCTCGAGCTCATGGACGGCACCATTAACAGCCTGACCAACGACCTGAATACGGCCGAAGAAAAGGACTGGACTCTTCTCGTCTGTTGCATTGGAGCCGAGGTCGAAGCACTGAAGGAGGCGCAAGAATTGCTAAATGACACGCTTGTCCACTCGCAGATGCTGCCTCCGATGTCGAAAAGCCAGGTAAGGGCTGGGCGTTTGGGTCCGAGGAGCGAAGGTAGTGGCTTGACGGCTAGCATGTATACGGCCAACGAGTCGTCTGGGTCGAAAACGCCCGTTCTGCAAGCGGATGGACCTGTGCATGACGATGACGAGGTGCACGACGTTTCTGATCCGCAGGCACTATTTGGAGGGCTTGAAGAGGGTGGTGATCAGATTCAGGGCCCGGAGCTCCTTGTATCTCATGAATAATGATGCGTGTCACGAATAAGTTTTCAGCGCCGCGTCGTGAGACACTTGTTATAGAGACTAGCAACGACATTACTTATGACACTCATTCCAAAAAGAGTTACTTTTTGTCGAAGGGTCAATTTCTGATCTGAATTACTGACCATGACTACCACACAAATGCTTACTCTTTTTCGTAACATGTGCGATACCTGGCAGGGTGACCAGGATCTCCAAATTCTCGTGACCCACGACAAACTTATTCGTGATCCGGTCATCCTACATATCAAAGCTTGGAGGTTCTAGATTTGAGTGGCTTCATCGTCTGAAAGGTCTTTACCCTGCGGAGTTAGTTCACAAGCCGATGTCGGCTCCACGCCCGCGGAATGTGACTCCAACAGCCATGGTATTTTCGGACAGCCCACTTAGAACCGAGCGACAGCACTCTACTCTTGACACTTCCTTCTTTTGTTCACACGCAATTGCAGTCGGGCGCCAGTATCTCAGTGAGCTTGATCGAGCCGGGGTTCCTCTCATATGTACATCTAGATCCTGTCATCAGTTGTTCACAACCACGCTCTATAATCTGTCCCCATCAAGTCCCGGTCACCAAATCAGGAAAACACAGTTTCTATATACACCATTGACCGGCTAGAACTCGTCAGCATCTGCATCGGAGAGACGATCGGATCTTCGATAAGGCTGGAAGAGCCGCGCTATACAAGGCCTCGAGCCTCACTACCAACCCCGGTCATCTCCCAACATGACCAAGTTCACAATCCGCACCCCCAGCTCCTCCGCCAACATCGGCCCGGGCTTCGATGTAATCGGCATCGCCCTCTCCCTCTACCTCGACCTCACCGTAACAATCTCCTCCACGCCACCCGCGTCCGGGCCCGCGCCGTTCAACGTCAGCCTCGCCGCTTCGGGCGAAGGCAGCGCGTCCATCTCTCTCGACCCGGAAACGAACCTCATCAGCCGCGTCGCCCTCTACGTCCTACGGTCTCACGACAAACGCGCGTTCCCGCCGCACACGCACGTGCATATCCATAACAACATCCCCCTGGGCCGGGGTCTGGGTTCCTCGGGCGCCGCCGTGGTCGCGGGCGTGGCGCTGGCGAACGAATGCGGGAAGCTGGGGTTGACACGGGACAGGATGCTCGATTACTGTCTGATGGTGGAGCGGCACCCAGACAACATCGCCGCGGCACTGTACGGGGGTTTCGTGGGGACGTTGCTGAACGAGCTGAGCCCGGAGATGGCGGCGCGGCTGGAGGTTCCGCTTGCGGAGGTGCTGCCCGCGCCGGCCGGCGGCGTGGATACGGGCCTGACGCCACCGATCCCGCCGGTGGACATCGGGTGCCATTTCAAATACCCCTGGGCGTCGGAGATCAAAGTCCTGGTCCTGATTCCGGATTTCGAAGTCTCGACGCACTCGGCGCGCGCGGTCATGCCGACTACGTATCCGATTAAGGATTTCGTGTTCAATGCGGGCCGGCTGGCGGTGTTGACGCACGAATTGGGGAAGAGCCCCCCGGATGCGGGGCATATTTATCGGGCGATGCAGGATCGCATTCACCAGCAGTACAGGCAGGATTTGATTCCGGGACTGAGGGAAGTGCTGCAGGTTTGCAAGCCGGGGAACCAGGAGGGATTTCTGGGTGTTTGTTTGAGTGGGGCGGGGCCGACGATATTGGCGCTTGTGACGAACAACTTTGAGGAGATTGGGCAACGGCTGAGTGCGCCTTTCAAGGAGAAGGGGATTGGTGTCAGGGTTGAGAGGTTGGAACTGGCGCAGGAGGGAACGGTGATCACGACGTTGGAGCAGTGATAGACGGGACAAAGAGGGATGGTGGACGTGCTCACCAAAAAGCATAGTGCTCAGGATTCACAGAGCAACAAGAAGACGAGAACTCGAAGAAGCAGATCATCCACTTCCCAATTACTGGTCGGGATGAGAGTGGACCCAATGAAATTCGTTGCTCAAACAATACCAAGTGATGTACACCTCCATAACGCCTGGGTATAATATAACGCTCCCATAGAACTCGAACCCGTTGCTTCTCTTAACCTCTTGCCTCCGCTCTGACGGTAACCGGCGTCGGCCATGGCCAGATTCAAGTGCTGAGCATAGACGGAGACCTCAAGTCTGCTGACATCGTTCAACGTCGCGCAAGCCCGCACCTCGACTCGACGTCGCTACCCTCACTCAAACTTTTGCCTTGACGGTCACGCCGCGGCCGTGTAGTAGTGGATCCCGGTGCTTCTAACCATATGTCACGCGCCCGCTGCGTCCGAATTGCAGGCTGAAGCGCTTGCCCCAGCGGCGGAGGTAGAGGACTCGCGGGATGAGGGTGTAGCGGTGCATCTGCAGGACAGAATGTCAGTCGAGTAGCTCCAAGAGCGCGTGGGGGTGAAGAAGGTGCTTACCTTGTGGTTGTAGTGGAGGTCCGGCATCTTGGTGGTCGGGTATCAGAAAGTTCAAAGGTGCTCAAGTCACTAGAGTCGAAGGTTCGGATCCGCGTTTTTATTTTTTACTTTTCGAGAGGGTCGTGTGGTTTGGGACGCCTGAGACTGTGTCTGAGACGGTCGTGAGTGTTGAGGAGAGGTGGAGTCAGGTTTTTTTTAAATATGGGTAACAGTCGCGACAGGCAAGGATAGGTAGAGAGTTTATTGTACGTGATCAGTTCGAGGAGGCTCATTTCCTTGCTTGCGCATCGCCAAGTTCAAACAATGACGCACTGCGCTGGCTTGGCTCGAGGAAGCTGTGGAGGCGGAGGCGGGAAAGCTGGCTGATCTTGATCTGATCTGGACCGTGCAAGGCAAGGCAAGGCGTCCGAGAGCTTCATTTCAGCTGGCTGCCTGGCGACTTCTTCGTCACTCCATCCATGCTTGCTGCTTCTCTTGAGGCATACATACTAGCAAATCCGAAAATAGATTCCTTGGATGGCTCAGCCTGTTTATCTGGGATTCCCTTGACTCTGGCTCCCTTTTCCAGTTCCTAGCTTGCGTCAAATGTTGGCCTCCTGCCCTGGATCTGTGAGTGGAACTGGCGTGCGTATGTGGTCAAGGGTCGTTGAGCTCAATAAACTGATCTAAGACATCAATCGCTGCTGAAGAGAATGCCCACTGCGCCACATCTTTGGTCTCTCCGAGCTTCGTCATTGTTCTTCTTCTTATCCTCCGACAGGCACAGAATCCGGCCTTTTCGACTTGCCATGTATTCCTTGCTAAGCCGCGCACTTGTTACAATCCAACTTGATCCCAGACGCAAGGCTGTTATGGCGCTAATTTTGTGTACAACTTGACAGTACGACCTCATTGTGTTTAAGATAGGACAGGGCAAGATCATAGTGCCTCTCCTACTATCTTATTCGTGTGAACATACTCTCGTGTTTTAGTCTTGCTACGTAACTCAGCTCGATATCCAACGCAACGAGCAAATCTTGTCGTTCGGAATTATAGCTCGTCGCCAAGAACACTGGGTTCGAGGCGATATAGCCGCTCCGCATTCGTTTTGTTATGCCATTGGAAAAGCTTCGCGTGAATTTTTCTCCTGGCCGCCTCATTACCCCTTCCTCCTCAGCGACCAGATCACGAGAAGATGGGTCGCGGCCTGCGTGAGCATCGGCCACGGGGACAAGGGCCAAAGACTGAGGAACCATCATCCCTCAAGCACCAGCCAAAATGACCAGACACCATACGCATCTTCCAGCTGGATCCCGGCGACCATGACGACATGTCGGTTTGCACGATCACCACCAGGAAACTGATGACCGCTTCGTCTCTCTTCCAATGGACTTTGACTAACAATCTTCAGGCCAAAGGCTTCGTGCTGGGTAAAGCCGATGAAGTGCTACCGGCACCGGATGCAGTTGGTCCCGGTCTCGGGACCGCACGAGAACCATTGATCTGGGCAACCTGGTACCGTAAATGTCTGGACATGTTGAAAGATGATGAGAGATCCTAGCTATTGCAATGTCTCGCCCGTCTCAGGTGCGTCAAAACCCGGCTAGACGATTCTGTTCCGCTCGAGATCCAGGAAAACAAGGTTCGAAAACTTGGTGCAGGGCACAGATCGCGAAACCCATTCTGCCTGTTCAAACAATCGTCAAATCGTGTTACGTGACTTTCAAAACGGTTGTGGAATTTCATAGTCACCGGGTCCCAGGCATTGGCGATCGCAATCTCGGTGTTGATCGGCAATTCGCCTGACGGTCGAGAGTGCTCGCTTCAAGAAGTAGCGGCGAACATGCATCTGACGCAGCGTGTTCGAAAGAATTTAAAGGAGCAAAAAGGACGGCTTCGATTTTGCGAAGGCGCCTCTCGATACAAGAGAACACGACAGGATCCTGATGATTCAGGGCGCGCGTTTCCCATTCGTTGTGCTGCTACGAGCACTCGTCTTCTTCGGTGAAAAGTTGTAGGGGAGTCCAGAGTTGGAGGAGCCCTGAAAACTCGGATCTGGTTGAAAGGCGGTGAAAGACGGACATGTTCAGATGATGGAGACTGAATGAAAAAGCATTTGCTGGGGAATTATGACTCCCAGCCGCAAAAGCTTGGATCGGCATCTTATCGCCACGTAGCTAAGATTTGTCAAATAAATACAGCAGAAAGATCTAGTCAGAAGTGCCCCTGCGTGCCAACTCGCATCAAAGAGAAGTTTAGGGATGTTAAAAGTCACCGTTCATGAAAAGAAGAGTCAGAATATTAGAACGAAAATGCTATTGAACAAGTACTGACTAACAGGCCGCTGGTACCGCTGCCAAGTTCGCGACAGTGCACCCGCTCGCGGGCGACGTTCCCGGATTCTGCGCCAGGTTATTGCTCAATTGCGGGCAGTATTCAACCACAATGGGGCTACCGTTGCTCGTGCAGGTCAGTATCCCCGCCGCACCGGGATAGGTAGAGTCCCCGTTGCCAACGGAGCAGTAAATGGCGCGGACACCGTAGGTGGACTGGGAATTGTCCGTCATCTGCAGAATGTAGTAAAGACTGTTCCCGTTGGTAATCCAGCCGTACTTGGCCCCGTTGCCGGCATCGTTGTAGTAAACGCGGCCGTCGGAGCGGATCTGGAAGGCCAGCGCCTGGGAGGCGTCGCTGGCGAAATTGACGAAGCCGTAACTGACCGTATTTGGATCCGGTGATCCGCCGGTGAGGAATTGGCCGGCAAGATTGCCGTTGGTTGCGACGAGGTTATAGCAACTTGCGACGGGGGATGGCGTGACAATGATTGTGGTCGGAACGACGAGGTCGGAGGTCACGGCCACGGCCGTGGGAATGATAAGGGTTGCGTCTGTGGTCTCGAACGTCGCTGGAACGAACTCGGTCTGCGTGACAGTAGTTGAAACTTCATTGATGAATGTGACCTGGTTGGTCAGGGTAGGCGTGAAGGTCACCGTTGAGGTGCTTGTTGTAGTGACTGTGGACTGGGACACGGTAGTCGTGGCGCCTGTAACTCCAGCGCAGGAGCAGGCGGAAGAGTAGCGGACCGTGCCTGAGCAGGCCGAAGCGTAGGTAGGGACTGCTGAAGGCGCATTCGTGGTTGCAGCGCAGGTACCGGCGGAAGCAGTGATTGCAGAAGCGGCAGTGGTAGTAGTCAACGGTGCTGCTGTACGGGCCTGGATACCTCCAGGGATCTCTGGAAGAGGTTCAACATACTGACCACGCTTGCCAGGGCTGGCAGCTGTCACAGTCACAGCTGAAACGATCGGGTTGATGACTTGGACAGTGCTGGGCTCAATGATGGTGGCAGTGTCCTCGATAGTGGTAACGATTGTGGTCTCCGTTTCGAAAGCCGTGTTGACAACAATATCGGTGACGACGTTTGTTGCCGTGACAAAGACTGGGGCCTGGGTGACTGTGACTGTGGCTGTAGCGGTGGAGGTCCTGTAGATGGAGATTAGTCTGCGAGCTGGTGAACTTCCGTGCCATCGTCCCAGGACTTGGACTCACGCCGCGCATGGTGTCACAGTCTTCTTCATGAAAGATGAGCAATCCGCGGTTGCCGATGAAGGGAAAGGAGAAGCTGAAGTGGCCCTCACTGCACGGAGACAGTTGTCGGCGTTGCAAGCACCCTTTCTGCAAAGCTTGCCGGGTGCAGCCCATGCCGAAACGGCGAGCAGAGCAGACGTGAGGAGCAGACTTGAATGCATCTTGGGAATGGATTGAACGAAGGGCTACGCAGAAATGAAACGAGAAGAGAAGAGCAATGAGCGTCGCTGGCTACAGGAGAGCCGGGAGGAGAACAAGACCCAGTGAGGACCTGAAGGTGTTCCAGTATATAGACGTTAGGCTGCGGAAGCCGAGTCTAGTACATGCACCGCATTTTGCACACGTCGGATGACTTTCAACCTTGGTACAACCTCAAGCGATCGCCTAGTAAGGCGATCATACTCCTGGAGTCGGTCCTTCAGCGCCAATGTCCTTGAGGCGTGGTTGGCGCGGTGAAAAGGGGCAGGTGAGGTTCTGGGAGCTGCAGTGAAAAGGTACCAAGCACGGCACTGCCGGGACGTCGAATGTCAGCGTTGAAATTCCGCAGTCCTGTGGACATAGGAGAAATATCGGTCTGCCACGCGCAATAGTGTAGCATTATTGGCGGCCGATCGGGCTAGCCAGATGATATGCTGCAGGTCCAGGCCTGGTGGCGTCGAACAAGCGCGAGCGAGGAAGCAGCTGAAGACGCGGCACAGAGTGGAAATTAGGACCTGGAATCCTGAATCTGTGGAACGCCGTGTCGTCGCGACGTCCAAGCTCACTTCAGCCAATGAAGGTTCCCTCGCCATTACCACAAGCGAGAGCTTCAAAGCTTTTCCACAGCGTTCGCATGGGCGAGAGCCACGACGGCCGCAAAGCCATGGCCATGCGCTACCCGTGACGAGCGGTTTATTAACTAATCCGCCCCGTCAACGCTGCGCGGGATGGGGTCAATTAGCTCAGGTTGCTGGACAACGACAGACTGAGCGGCTCCAACGATGCAGCCGGTGGGTGGAGCGAAATCTAGGGCAGATTCCTTGCGGTCGCTTATATAAGCGCTTCGAGCTGGACCCTGACGGCTCACTGCTCATTCTTGGACCTTGCTGGGGACCTTTCAGCCACCAAGCTAGATGCTTGGCTCAATACGGCCTGGGCTATCTATGTACTTATTCGGCCTCGCCTCGAGTATCTCCCTGATACTTGATAATGTACCCAGACGATGACTGCCTTAGGGGTTTGGCGGCTGCTTACGCACGGCGCTGTATAACGGCGGGAATCAGCTTGACAAAGGGCCGCATTGCATCGAGATCCAGGACAATGATTGTTCAATAACATTGACGTTTCTAGCCACAAGCATGTTTGACTTCGATCCTCGACTCTCGGATTATTAGACCACAGAAGTCAAGCTCAACGGCTACCGTCCATTCGATACTTTTCGTCACTTCAGTGCTCAACCAAACAAGTTGCTCACAACACTTAGATCCGCAGCTGCTGGTCTACCACTGTTGTCCTTCGAGTCAGACTCCTCAACACCATCAGAGACAGATATGCCTGCTTCCTCTCCTCCCATGATCATGCTCACTAACTTCTCCCGTTCACCGTCGCCGCTGGCTTCGACCATGCCCTTGAACACGCCTCCCTCTTGTTGATACAACTCCTTCGGACTGCCAAACTCAACTGCACGTCCTTCACTCATTACCAGTATACGATCAAAGTCGGCGATCGTGCTCAAGCGATGGGCGATCACCAACAAAGTGCTGCCTTCGAACTCTTCGCGAATGCTGCGCTGAATGAGCTCGTCAGTCGCCATGTCTACCGCACTCGTCGCTTCGTCCAAGAGCATCAGTCGTGGACGAGATACAATCGCACGTGCGAGACATAGAAGCTGACGCTGGCCTTGGGACAAATTCAGTCCCCCTTCGGCTACCTTGCTTGAAAGAGACGTGAAAACATTCTTGTTGTCGACAACAAAGGGCTGATCCGAGCCCGCAGGAGGTGGATCTCTTGAGGTGCCCTCGCCAATTGACACAGCAGCGCCAGTCTCTGCATTGACTGGTGTCGACGGCGTCGCAGCAAGCGATGCCCGGCTCGCAGTCCCAGTCTCCTTCACCAGATGGACTCGGTGGAGCGCAGTTCGCAGATCGGCGTCAGAATGCTCGTCAAATGGGTCCAAGTTGCTACGTATCGTCCCAGAGAACAACACAGGGTCTTGGGGGATGATTGCCAGACGCGAACGAAGGTCGTGTAGTTTGATCTTGGAAACGTCCAAGCCATCAATGTAGACGCTACCTTCTCTCTGATGGATGAATCGAAATAGAGCCAAAGTGAGTGAAGATTTGCCTGCACCGGTCCGACCAACGACGCCAACACGTTGGCCACTTTCGACCTTGAATGTCAGGCCTTTGAGCACCGGTGGGAGTTCCGGAGCATAGCCAGCGACTAGTCCGTCAACTTCAAGTCGGCCACTAGTCGGCCAAGCAGCCGGCGCCGGGTTCCCGCTTTGGTCTTCAATCGGCAGCTGAGTGTATTCGATGACGCGCTCCGCCGAGTTGAGATCCATCTCAACGTTTGAATAGCCTCGCATCGTCCAGATAATTGCGCTTGAGTATCGCAAGGCAAAGTTGAGGGCGAATCCGGCCAAGGCTGCGTCAATCGTCTTCGTTGCAACAACGACGATAGCAACCGCAACCGCAAAGGCTGTCCCTGTGACAGAAAGTCTGAACCCCATCCACCTATTGAAGAGCCAGATGTGGTAGTAGGCCGAGCCATGTGCGTCGATTTTGTTGTACATTCGATCGATATATGTGGCTGTGTTGTCGAAGGCGCGCACGGTCGAAACGCCGCTAAGCAAAGCGCCGAAGTCGCTGAAAATGGGGGATCTCGCATTGCTTTCCAACCTTTTGACTTCTCGGGCACCATTCAGATACATTTTCATGATGAACAAGGCGACAAGCAGCAGAACCACGGCCAAAGGAATCATGGCCGGAGATACGATCGCGCCTGCGATCGTGATTGTGACCATTTCGAGGGACTGGTAGAAAAAGTAACCCATGTTTCCCGCCATTCTGCTGTCGATCGTGTTGAAGTCCGACGAAAACCTGTTCAGGACTCTGCCAATCGGAACGGTGTCGAGTCATCGCAGGGGAGTGCGTAGAATTGTGTAGTTCATTTCGTCAAACAACTTGTAGCTGGCTTTGATCGACGCAAGATAAATCATGAAGTACTTGAGCGTGGCAAAGAACCAAAGCACCAACGACAGTGATAGATATATGCCGAGCCAATACCAAACGGGCTTACTTGACGCCGATTCGATAGCGGCCAAGCCGCGAGGAGTGCCATTCAACATGTACGACGAAGGCACCTGCAGCAATGAGTGATAGCTCGGGTCCATGTCAAATGAGCCCACTGCTTCCGTCTTGTATGATCGAGTCCAAATTGTCACCCAATAAGACCTACCCAAAGAGATACCTGACGCACCGAGATAGACAAGAATCAGAATGATCCAGAGGCCGATGCCACCACTGCTCATGATGTATGACCAGTAGACATCTAGTTTGATGCCGCCAACCTCTCGCTTTTCGTCCTCGATGTATTTCTTGGGTTTGCCTTTACCCTTGATGTCGATGCCCCCGTCGTCGATTTTAGCAGACCGTGTACTGCGCTTGCTAGTAACCTTAGTCAGTGCACCGCCATCACCATTCGCTTCCGGATTCAGGTGACCGTTGGCAGTCACATTGCCTTGCTCTTCATCATCGTCTACCTCTCCTTGAGCTTTTTGTGCCTCGGCCTCTTCCTTGAGGATCTCGGCGAGCTCGCCACGTCTTTGGAGATCTTCTACCAGGCCGGCGTGCTGCGCAGTTCCGTCTACTAGATGGACGGAATACTTGGTTTTCGATAGGCAGAGACCGACATGATGCGTGACCAGGATCCGGGTGCGTCCCTTGCCAAGATCACCTGTCAATGCCTCCTCGAAAAGATGCCTACCAACGTGGGCGTCGACGGCACTGAATATGTCGTCAAGCACCAAGATGCCAGCTCGAGAGTACATGGCCCGGGCGAAGCTGATTCGCCAGCGTTGTCCCCCTGATAAGTTGATGCCATTGGCACCAATGTCAGTTTCATCTCCATTTGGCAGTATCTCGAGATCCTTCTCCAATGCGCAAACACTCAGAACTTTCCGATACCTGCCTTGATCATAGGGAAGGCCAAAAAGAATGTTGTTCTTGAGCGTCGCGTTCTCGATCCATGGAATCTGGGCCACGAAGGCAATCGAATCGTCGAGAATCCAGTTTATTGGGTTCGCCTTCCCGTCGAAGCGTTCGTCAGGGGGTAGAGCCCGAGGGATAAATATTTTGCCGTCAAGCTTGTCGACCTCACCAATAATGGCGGCCAGCAACAAGGACTTTCCAGAGCCGGTTTTACCGGAGATGACGGAGAGCTCCTTCTGCGGAAAATCAAGGGATAGTCTTGACAGTGTAAACCGATCTGAATCCTCTTCTTGTTCGTCAGCTGGCCAGGCAACTGTGGCATTCTCAAATTTGATGTTGATGCCAGGAAGCGAGGTCTGTTCCCGTTCGGGCTTGTTCAGGTACTCTTCGATTCGATTGCATGCCACCCACGCATCCAAGGCGTCAGCCGTCAGCTCTGGAATGATCGCAAGAATGAATTCGATCTGAGCCAATATTGCAATGGTAGTGAAGGCGATCGACGGCGAGAGCTCGCCATGAATCAATGTGTAAGCCATGAGAGTCACTGCCGACAGCATGACCGGGCCGAATATCCACACACTCACAAGTCCGGTATCATATTTGAAGACCTTCCATTGCGTGTGCAATTCGGCCCTCCGCTTCTCCGCTATTTTCTCCTGCCATTGGGACTCGATGGCCGAGAACTTGATTTGGCGAATGCCCTGCAAGGCCTCATTGATGACAGCGACTTTTGCATCGCGCAAAGTCATCAACTTACCTTGGGCTTTGTTGTAAAGCTTGGAGATCCAGATGTTGAAAGGCATCGAGATGGCGAATGCGGCCAAACCTGCCAAAAGTGCTTTCCAACCAACCAGCTTGCCCAGAAAAGACATGGACACGATCAACTTGACGGTTACCCCAGGGTACAAATAAATGAATGCACAGAAGTCTGACACTCTTTTGGCATCCACGCCAACTAAGTTGATCGTGCTCTGTTTCGACTTGGATCCCTCCTCGTCCTCGTCTCCCTCCTCCTTGGTGGCTTTCGGTTCCACGGTGTCCTTCTTAGAGAGATTCTGCGCCCCTTCGTTGTCAGTGTTGTTGTCGGCAGGATTGCCTTGTCGAGCTTGGATATTCAGGGCGTCCAGCACACTTGCTTCCTTTTTCTTTTGCGTTCCCTTGACATCTTTTCGTTTGGTGGCCTTTGAGAAAACGAGCATGGAGAGCAGGCTACGGATTGGCATACCCACGTCACTCCAGACAATGAAAAATAGGGTCGATTCGAGAAAAGCCGTAAGCACCATGAAAACCCCGAGGGCGAACGTCCAAGCCCACGCTTCACCAGTCGGGGTGCTATCATCACGGGTCTCGAGGATCTCAAGCAGCTTGAACATGGCAAACTGTGGTGCCAGTTGAGTGATAGACTGCAGTGTGATGATGATGGTCTGTTTGGCGAATGCCCGACCGTACATGCGAAGGAGCGATTTCCATAGCCTTTGGCCTTTGCCTATTGCAGCGTGTGCCTGTTCCTGGACCTGTGCTCTCTGATAAGCAGACAACTTTGGCAATTCATCAAGATCAATGTTCTTGTTCTTGCGGGTGTATGCCAGCATCGGAGCGCACCAGGTGAAGCATATCCTGCTAAGAGCGCTCGCCGTAAACTGCCCATCGACGATGCGACCATCCTTATACACCTCGGGGCGGCGCTGTATGGACATGAAGCTGAGGAAAGCAACACCAAGAAAGGCAGCCTGTGTCCAGGCGAGACTTTCTAGGGCATGGCTTGCGTGATGTCTCCTCAATGCATCGATATGTTCGAGAAAGAGATTCAGGCCTGTGATTAGGGTCGAGAATGCGGCGAGAAGACCCAACCAAAACCTATCAGGGGGATGACGGGTGATAAAGGTCATCACAGCTTGCATTGAGATCACCACCTGGGCTCCGACGTAGATCCAGGAGTATGGCAGTCTACCATGGTGCTCCCAGCGTCCTGTCACCAGAACGGCATATAATACGGACACGATAGTCCCAAATAAGGAGAACAAGAGACCCGTCAATCTTGGCCAGAAAGCGGAAGAGGAAGATTGGCTCTCTTCACTTGCTTGTCCATCTTCGTCTTCGTACAGCTTCTCGATTTCTGTGTAGCTAGCGTGGCTTCTGGAAAGGAGTCGCGATGACAGCGCACGCAGGCTGGGTATGGCGCATATTGTGACGAGTGCGGTGCTCACAGCCGAGACGATGAGCGATCCATCGTCCGACGAAACGTACATGATTGTGTGATGCTTGTAGGTATTGGGGCACGGAATTTGGAATAATACTGCTCGAAACCTAGGTATTTAGACCGCCTCCATCCAGACGACGCGTGCACCTTGACTTCAGGCTCCCGAGCAGCCACGCGCACGAAGGCAGACACGGCGAAGACAAATAAGTGATATGTCACTCGGTCAACAAGGACTGCGAGAGGAGGTGAGAAGGGTTGAGTCAAAGCTGCTCGGGTCTGATAGGCTGAAGACAGGCTGGCACGCCACTGTGGGAAAATCTTTGAGTCAAGACCGCAGCGGGAAGGATGGTGCGCTACGTGATTGCCGCAATCTGGAGCGGAAAGTTCAGTCGGTGGCGAAGAATATGCTTATGACGCTTGTGAGGCAAATGACACGCGCGCATATAACCGGAACAGAGAATGAAGGAAGGAGTGATGGAAGCGGCAGCGCGCCAGACCAGAATCGAGCAGCTCTCGGTGACCAAGGGAAGGCGCAAACAACGATGGATAGCGTGAGGGCAGTCAGATTCTTAGATAGAGATTTGAACACATCGCCAATCGTTCCCTGCAACGTTAGACTATCAGTTGCTTAGTAGGTAGGTACCTAGTGGCTGCGAACTGACCTCATCTTTCGTCCTGTTTCCTCATCCTCCCAGCGGTCGACATCCACCGCTTGAATGAAATCAGCAAGTGGGAGCTGGACCGGCCCTCCGAGCATCCCACCAACGTCGCATCCTCGAGCGCTGCAGGCCGTAACAGCGGCCCCTTCGGCCTTTTCGCTCACCGTCCATGATATCCGACTTTGCAGGACTAACAGCTCTCGCGATGCACTGGCATACGTGATTGGCTAAAGCTATCGATGGAAGCTGTCCATGGGTGCCGGATACGCTGACAGCTAGTCGGTTTCGGGAGGCGAAGCACGGTGGGGCAGCGCCCTAGTAGCTCTGAACGTTCTCCAGATGCTGCTGGCCTTACCCAGTCAGGGAGCTCACATCTTTTAGCGATTGGCGGTCAGCTGGCTCTGGTGCGACCTAGCTCTGACTCACGAGGCGCAACTACTGCCGAACGACTCCGCAAAGGTCTGACCGCTGCATGTGCTAAGGTAAAAAGCTCGGACTGGAGTCGTTACGGAGCTCCTTCAAACCCACCTCGAACGGTACCTTGAAAGTACTTTTCCAAGCACATGTATGTCTCCGATCAAGACTACAGCTGAAATTGTTCGCTAAATCATGTGAGCGGGAATTGTTAAAGACCATAGGTGCGAACATGGCCCGACTAATGTGGGATTAAGTACCTAGGTAAGTGTCATAACTGTACATTCGGTAGGTACGCCTTGAGATGAAAGGGACATTTGAGAGGCATGAGCTGGATTCAATCCCTCGTCGTGTTCCGCGTAAGCTGCATGCTTTCACGCCAATCTCAAACCAATTCTGCGGGACGAATCATTTGTGCAACCTGTCAGGCGCTTAATGCTGCCTCCGCTTTCACTCCATTCCACTATCTGCGTCAACGCTGACAAGATTGCCCGGCTGGGACAGTCCTGATCTGGAACATGCATGTGAACATGGTCTGTACTCCCCCACTGATTACACAGCTCGTTTGTATCTCGAGCCCGGACGCTAGGGCATATGCCTATCAACAATAGCTTGATCTCCATCAAGTATATTCATCACCATTCACGCAAACCGAGCAAACAAGGCTAGGCGACCCAGGAGCAGATGTTTCGGAACAACATCGACAATAAGTATGGACAATAGCCTCAACCGAAACAGGATACTCAAACCCACAAGGCGGCTCGACCGACTTGTTCAAAATCAATCCGCAGGCTCTGACTCATTTATCGACCTAACATGGATCTTCAGATACTGTCTGCTCCGGTTAACTTGATCTACTGTGAAAAGAGCCATACGCGCAGTCCTTTATCTACTTCCTTGTGTACCTGCACAAGTACCTAATGAATAACCCATTCGAGTATGGCGAATGGGGTTCGCCACGTCAGCCCGTCTTGTTGCTCGTCTTCTCTGCCCTCACCATCCATTGAGCGTTACTCACCACTGGAGGTCACGGCTCATATGGCGTTCCATAGTGTATCACGATAATGTAAGTAGAAAGATGGCCTCAATCCTTGGCTGCCGCCTTGCCTGCAGGCTTACCTGCGGCCTTGTCCAGCTACCCCGCCACCGCAACTGCCACAACGATAGCAGCAATTAGACAGGACCAGGCGCAGCTTCCTTCACCTGGTTTCAATTAATCTGCAAGCCATCCATAAAGCTCAGTTCGCTGCTGTTCTGGCAACGGCAAGCACAATCGCACGCACCAAAGATGTCGCAAGCTGAAACCAAGGAAATGACTCGGGCTCGGGCCAAAGCCCAGGCCAGAGCTCGGAAAGCTTTTGCTAGACGCAACGGAGAGAAGGCTGGGCCGATGCTCATTTTGAAGCTAAGCTCTGATCGATGCTGAGGTCAAGAGCAGAGCCCGCTATTCTCTACTATACCAGCCGAGATACGAAATCTGTGAGTGAACATCAAATGAGCAGCCAAGACATGGTCTGACGTACTGAAGTATCTTTCACTACGTCTTACTCGGCGATGAAAACCCCGAGAAGTAGTATCCTTACGACACTTGTTACGTCCGGCCGGCTACTCACACAGCTCTGCTCCGGACCTGTCGGCGGATATATCTTTGGGCTTGGTTCAGACCATGAACAGGTGCAGATCACACGCTGTTCTGCACCTCCCACGATCGCAAGCCACCCTATGTGACCACGAATCGCCAGATCAAAAGCATGCTGGCGCTGTTGCATCAAGCTGGGATGCAGCGCCAGGTAGATCATGTTCGAATTTTTGCTCAGCTCTACATGCTTGAGCCAGGAAGAGCCTTGCAGGAAACTCTGGAGATTAAGGACTTCTACCCTCAATGTGTCACGATCTGTCTGCGCCATACGGACTGGTGGTACCGGGAGGACGATGAACCCTTGAGAATTGGCGCAGACTGGGTGAGGAACTGTCGCTTGCCCGATAGCGTGACCCGCGTGCGAATGGAGCTGGAGAAGCTCGAGCGGAAGAAGCATCAGATCGAGTCCATCGTGAATCAGATGCGGGACAGTTGGTTTTTCAAGCGTAAAGATGGGACCATCCTGGCAATCCAATCGGCGCCAACGGCGATGAACTGGACGGGATCGTCTGTAAGGAATCAACAAAGATGGGTCCGAGACGAGGTGAATGAACTTATAGAAATCAACTTTCACGTGAAGACGGTCTCGTGGTAGCCAGTACCGGCTTCTAAGGTGGAAGAGAAGCATCATGAGTTGTCCCCGGACATGGCTGCCGAGAATCCTGGTGTGAAAATACACGGGCAGTGCATCTCCTGGCCGCGCGAAAGGACGCCCGCCCTTTGGAATATCGAACACCTCAATACATACAGCGAGGATGGAATCAACAATGCTAACAGTAGCCAAGTTGTTTCAGGCAGAACCGCAGCCACGTCGAGGACTGCCCGAAGGCCGGACACCACTTATCGTCGTCTGACAAGGTGTCAACGTAACTCCTAGCTTATAAAGCACAGATAGAAGACTGTCCATAGTTTCAGAACACCATTGACGTTGATAGCCGCGTAAATTTTATATCAATTACCTGATTGATGCTAGGAAAACTCTAGCAGATCATGCGACTAAAAGCAGATAAAAATTTGGATTTTCTCAATTCCTACGTGCCTTTTTACCCACCTAGTCATAATAGAGTTGGTGGCCAGCTTCGACGTTGAGCTCTAGAATTCGCTAACTGTGTTCTCATCTTCCTGAAGATATGTGGAAGTGCCCATCGAAATTTCTCGGTCTCAAATGAATCAATATCATTATTGTGAGCGGGCACGGCAAAACCATTTAACGGGGTGGCCGTTGAAACAGGCGGGGGATCGATTCCGGTTGCTGGGCTCCGGGGGCGCGGCACGCTAACGGCTGCGCGGGCAACATTTCCTGAAGCTTCACGCTCGCGCCGGCCACTCAGAACTTCACCATCTTCGAGCTCATCTTGCTTCGAGCTTCGAGTCCGTCACCCCTATTAGAGCTCGTGTCTAGATAGCTTCTAGCACGGACCCGCTGCACGTCTCCCTCTCCTCCACGATTGCGCTCTGACCCTTCCCACCTTGCCGTCTACACGTCGCTGAGAGCTCGACGCGCTGATCTACTTTGGCTCGCGTTGCGGCGTTCAGACCGTGTATATTGAAATCCATCCGAACGTCTGCGTCGACACCATCTACCCCACTTATCCATTCACACTTTTTTGACTTGTGTTTCACCTACATCCCTTGCTTCTGTTATGACATAGCTTCACTGCGCTCACAATGGAATTGCCTTACAAGCTAAACGTTATGCTTTGGGAGCGCAAGCCCGACGGAGATCTCATTTCAACCATCAAGCGCAAATTCTCTTTACCTGTCAATGGAGATACCGACATCTGGTCGCTCAAGGCGGAGGTGGAAACCATGTACCTTCGGGCTACCGGCAGGTGAGTATATTGCACTGCTCTCAATTGCTTTCTGTTGACAAGTCACCAGCTACCTCAATATCCTCGAGCTCTTAGACGGAGATGACTGCAACATTGAATGGAACGCCGGCAACACGGTCAGCCAACACTTCGTGCCTCCAGCGCAAGCGGCCGGTAACGACAAGCTCTACACCCTCAAAGTCGTGCGTACAGTCAATATTGAAGAGGAGGAACGGAGAAAGCGCGAAGGGACTATCAGTGGCGGATCGTTTGACATGAGCAAAGCCGTGGCACCGCCAGTCCGCCTCGAGACTGATGGAGGAAACCGTACGCGCCGCATTCGTGGACTCCGGGATCCAGACGAAGCTCTTCCCAGCAATGAGTCGGACCTCGCAGATGGTGCGATAATACCTCAAACGCCCGTTTCTCGCAAGCGCAGACACTCTAGCAACCACCAGTTCCGAGCCGCGCCATCAAGTCGCAATGCAAGTCTCCAGATTCTGCACTCTCAGCCAAACATCGAATTTGCACCAACAGATCCTCGACACGACCGAAGCTCGCAATCTCCAAAGTTAGAGAGTCCTTCAGAACCTGGACAGCGGGACCATCCTGAATTGCCGCCCGTTCTCCGAATAGAAGACCCAGAGCAAAATGACGACGTTGCCATGAACGGAGTCGACGAAACTCCTGCAGACCAGCCGTGCGTGCCGGGGAGAGAGTCGCGCAACGAGTTTTCTTCGCCTGGCTTCTCGCGCAAAGCAAGCAAGGAGGCTCTGCGAATGACCTCTAGGTCCAGGTCTCCGCGCCGCAGCAAATGGGATCCGCCGAGTCAAGATGCACCTTCTTCCCAGCCAAAGAGGCCGTCAGCGCTTTCGAAGCGTGGCCCTCGAACAAATCACCAGACTCGGCGAGCGGCTGCGAATGTCAACGGAGGGCGCGAAAGCGAAGAGCCCAATGACTTGGTCGCCGAATCTCACGAGCCGACAAGACAAGAAATCTTCGCGGCGCCAGAACCTGGTGGTGCTGGTGTAGCTGCTCCTCGCATAGACTCGGCTGAAGCGTCGACACAGAACGGCAGCAGCGTGATGAACGATCAGTCCAATGAAAACCACGGCGACCTCGTCAATGGCCATGCTCCTTCCGAGGACGTCGAGAACGCGATGAACATAGATGTGCCTAACATGGACGACTATTCTGACTTGATCAAGATGCCTTCAACGTCAAATCGTGCGAAACCAACCTTGGAAGTCCCGAGCTCGGCGACTCCTCGGCAGCGAGCCAATGCATCTCCCTCAGCAGCCTCGCCTAGACCCGGTATCTTGCGGAAACAGTCAATTGCGAGTGAAACTGGAACTTCCACAAACAGTCGCTCCTCACCCGGCGGGTCACGACACTCGGTTAGTTTCCGAGCTGAAACACCATCAGTTATTGGTGAAACTGAAGAGAACTTGACATCCAAGGCTTCGAGTAGCGACGCCTCCACCTCAGAAAGTGATGCATCGGGCTCGACGTCAACGTCGAAAGAAGAGAAATCGACGGGAACCGAGGCTGACAGAAAAACCCCCTCTACCACAGGCAAGGCGAAGAGGCATTCCGTCCAGGAGAACAGTGATACCAGCCAAGCTGAATCCGATGATGAGATGGAAATAGACACTCCGAAGCCCGTACCGATCAAGCAGGCAGCAACGCACCCTCCAAGGGATACAAATATTACACCAGAACCTAAGGTAGCTTCTCAAAGAACCCCGGTCGCAAAGGGAAAGCGCGAACTGAACACGGAGACGTCGAAACAGTCCACAGTAAAATCAAAATCCACAGCAAAGAGCGTGAACAAGACAACAAAAGATTGGGGCTCGTGGCGGGAGAGATTGCTTTTGGGAGAATTATCCACTCCTGAAGCAAGTACGCCAGTGTCAAGGACAGCGGCTGCTGCTCCGAAGAATGTCGGCATATCAAAGACCCCAGCAAGGGCCAAACAGACGCCAGTGAAGTCGAACAAGAAGACCCAATCCGCGCTCGGCAAGAGCGGGCTTCGGAATAAGGCAGCATCGGTAGAGAATGAAGAAATACCCGACGGTCCAGATGACGACAACAGCAGGGCGATAGAGCAACCTCTTACCAAGAAGGCCAAAGTCAGCAAGCCTAATAGAACCAGCTCCGGGACCCCGGCGAAACCTGCCTCAGAGTTCCTGGCCAACGACCCAACCAAAGATCAAGATATCCTACGGAAGTCGGCAAAGGGCAAGCCTCCAAAGTCGACACAGCAGATACTTGGTGATATAGACAAGAGGCAACGATCGCAGTCAGTAGATGCTTCTACAGTCGCCAAGCCAGGGGACCCTGTGGCATCATCCGCGCAAACCAGGTCAACTCGGTCTCGAACGACGAAGAATTCCGATCTTGCTATGGTCCAAGACTTGAGAAAGAAAGCCCAGTCTCAAGGCGAAGACACACCAATAGAGGGTCAATCGGAAAGCCTCCAAGCAACGATCGAGCACGCAAACAATGGAAAGAAGGGTAGAGTTCCTCCCGGCCAGCGAAACAAAAACGCCTCGGTGCTGGGTAGACCGTCTAGCAAGAGCAATGACGAGCATGAAACTTCAAAATCACCTGACGGCAGTGCTGCTCTGAAGGATCGTGCCGGAGTCGATTTTTCAAAGGCTGGTACTCAAACTGCCACCGCCGTGAACAAGGAAGTTGCGACTGGTGTAGACAAAGTTTCAGATGCGAAGAAGATCGAGGCACTGGCACAGACACTACCAACGAGCGATCAAGCTACCACAGTGCTTTCGTCCGATGAAGACAGCAGTGACGACTCTGATAGCGATGACAATGAAAGTGAGATCCCGGGACGACCTTCTGAGGCGCAGACGTCCAAGCCAGACGAAGTCGAGCAGAAATCGGCCAAGCAGCAGGTTGACGAAACAAGTTCGGATGATTCCTCAGACTCTTCGGAATCCGAGGATGAAGAGGAGGATTCAGAGGCGCTACTTCAGAAAGCGCTGCCCGCCAGAACCGAGGTCCCTAAATCTTCGCAGTCTATATCCCTGACGCCTCCCGGTGGCAAACCGACTACACAAGCTACTAAGCCAGACACTTCGCAGCCACATCAGCAGCATCCACCCAAGGCCAACGGGTTGGTCCCTCGCGCTCTTCAACGAGACGAGAATAACGGCACCGGTCGATCGAAGCGAAAAGTCACTTTCCCTCAACGCAATAGCCCGATTCCACACTTACAGACCTTGTCTGACTCAGAAAATGAAGAACTCCCTCTCCCGAAACCGAAAGCCCCAACAATTCCGACTCGAATCGCGACCTTCCAGCTCGAAAGCGGGGATAGTTCTGATGAAGAAGAATACGCTGTACCTCCTCTACGAAAGTCCAACCTGTCGCGACCTGCGATTGCTCCAATTTCTAGCCAAGGTCGGGTCACTTCTCAATTGAACACTGAAAACATGGCTGCCATGACTTCATCTCAGGATCATCTCAAGAGCTCGCAATATGGTACTATCGAGACACCCACACCAGCAATTGGCAAGGGCGGCAGATTGCAAATGACTGCAGACACCCGCCGGCCTATGGTTGCGGCATCACGAATGCAATCTACAAAAGGTACCGGCTTGTCGAGCTTGATGAAAAGTAGGGCTCAATCCGGGGGCAGCCAGCAGATCTCCTCCAGCACGCAACAAACTCCGACCAACAAGGAACCCGCGAAAGAAAAAGAGAAAAAGAAGGAGTCTGAAAGTCAGTCCGATGACGATGACGATGATGACGATGACGAGGAGAGTAGTGATGGAGACAGCCAAGACGGCGCTGCGCCTGCGCCCGAGAGCCAGAAGAAGAAAAAGAAGTCCATCGCGGCGTGGACTAGCATGCTCGAGAGTATGGTCATCACCCCTTCGAGATCTTTGAAAAGTAACTTACGATGCTAACATGCCGCTGTGTAGATGCAAAGGTGGGCAAATGAATCAATCCGATCTTTACCCCCTCGATCGAGCCGCCAGCTGATGCGTGCCTAGGACACCGTGACGGGGAGCTTGAGGAGTATAAGGTTCTACACAGGTTAGGACCTGTGGATGTTCGACACAGAACGGAGTTCGCGGGCGGCATTTTCGGGGTTCTTTCAACGAGTGTGGTTACATATAACTCCACGGAGCTGGGTTTGACCTTGGGACTGGGAGCCATCACCTGTTTTAAGCGCAGGCGTTGCATAGGGAATGGCGCATAGCCATTGATTTGAGCAGGGATGGAGACAGTATCGCATGTCTGATACGAGATGCACGTAGATAGAATCTCGGGGTATCAAAGTTGAATCGCTCGTCAAAATGCTAATACCGAAGCGCTGGCTAGAAATCCAATCCCAAGTAATGGTTCGATCCAAGAAATGCCACCTCTTTGACGCGAATACGTGTCTGCATCACCATTCGTCGTCACCTGTCACTCCGCATCAACCTCCCAATGTCTTGCCCTCCCTCTCCAACATCAACTCATGCCCCTTCTCCTTCACCCCGCCCAACACCTCCCCTTCCTCCGCATCCCCCTTCTTCTCGCTCCCCTTCTTCTTCTCATCCTCATCCTCCGCACACCCGCAATCGTAAAAGTCCCCGATATTCGCACAATCGAACTCCGGCTTCCCCAAGCTCTCATTTACCACGTTGTGCACGAAACAAGCCCACACGGCCGCCTTGCTCCGGCTGTGTACCTGCGGCGGGTACTTTTCCAGGATCTGGCGGAAGTGGCCGGCGCATTCGCCGCACGGGTACAGGCGGGCGAACAGGTGGATGTAGGAGAAGAGCGCCGTCTGCTCGTCTTTGGTGGGCTTGTCGGGGAAGCGCGCCATGGTGGTGTGGAAGAGTTTCCACGAGGCGCGGCCGAGTTCGGCTCTGGAAAGATTAAAGTTGTTAGCATGTATCCGGATCAAGTCGCTTGAGGTTGCAGAAGCATTCGGTATAGACCTGACGCCATGCTCGTGAATGTAGAGGTGCCGTGTCGCCCTTGGAGCGCATGTATATATGGGTGGGATGTGTTACGTACTTTAATGTCTCGTTGCCGAGCTTCGGCATGATGGCGCCTCCTTTTAGCGTGTCTTCTTCCACTTCCACATGGTGGATCGGTGTTTTCGAGTGTGCGAGCGGTGAGCTCGTCTTCGGGTTTGTGTTGGAGAGGGAGGAACTGGGGTTCGAGGATATGACGAAGAAGAAGGAGACGATGCCGGCGGCGAGGATGAGGTATGTGAGGAGGCGCCTATTGGCGAGCGCCCCGGGGCCCGGAGGCATAGCTGCTCAGGGCGATGACGCGGCGTGTAGTAGGAGAAACAGGAAGGTCTCTAGACGTCTGTAGGCGAACGGAGACTGGCGACGGTCGCTATGCAGGAATTCGGGATAGGGATGGCGGAGTACACCCGGGCTGACTTGGGATGGGAAGCTGGGTTGAACGGAACCGCGGACGATCGCGGAGTCGATGAGGTGGTAAAGGAGCGTGGTTGATTGGCGGCGTGAACGCAACGCGACAGTCAAAATGGAGGATGCGCAGTATTTAACAGCTTAGAAAGATGGTTAATTGATGAATGGAAACGGACCGGGGATGACGGTTCCAGACCCGCCTGCCGAATCAGGCAGGAATTTGTGGTTCGCCGCTAGGGGATCGAGGAACGTACCGCCAAAATCACAGGAGCTTGCACCATATTGTTGACGCTTGCTTCATTGTCGCGACTGACTCATCACGCCAGTGGCATGCTCCACTGGTTCACTACGATGTTGTCTTCATACCCATAGTTCGCTACCAATACTCGTGCAGCCTCACAACATCATTTGTATAGGTTGTTCCCCCCGAAGTTTCATTTTCACCGGCACAATGTCTGCACGCTCGAGTCTACAATCACGATCCTGGTCCAAGGACCAATACTTCATTTCTACCGACTACTCATTATTGCCTCTCGATAAGGTCAACGATGCTCTAGCGAGCAAAGAAATGTACTGGGCCCAAGCTATGCCCGAAGACGACCTGCGTGAAACCCTCCGAAATTCACTGTGTTTCGGTCTCTACGAGAAACCGCCTCGAGAAGAGGCCTCCCTGGAGCCAGAATTTCTCGGCATGGCGAGATGCATCACAGATTTTACAACATTCGTGTACCTTACGGATGTCTGGGTACGGCCGGATCAGCAGGGTAAAGGCTTGGGCAAGTGGATTATACAGTGTCTGCAGAGTCTGATCGACGACATGCCGCATCTGAGGCGGAGTATGCTTTTCACGTCGAATTGGGATCGGAGTGTGCCTTTCTACAAGAAGTTGATGGGAATGAGTGTCTTCGGGGGTGAAGAAGCGGAGAAGGCCCGGGCTGGTCTTGCTATGATGCAGTTCAATGGACCTGCAGCTGGTCCAGGAATGAAGACAGACCCTTCGTCATGAAAATGCCTGCACCATCAGGTCCTCTCTCCTACGCCCGATCGAGCCGAAGACTTAGGCCGGCCGAGTATATCGTGTCACAGCTACGGAACAGTACTGCTCAATCGGGCTGACTGTAGTAACATGAAAAACGGTGAAGTGAGAATCATTCCATCATATCGACATGGTGACGCCTTAACGGTCTCGACAAACGCCAGCGTCTCAGCTCTGATCTGACACGAGTGCGAAAGACTTGCATCGATCACTGAGCGTCAGGTCCGTAGCCAAGATGGACAAGGAACGCAGATAACAGCACAAGGATGACGAGAGGAAGCGAAACAGCAAAGTAGACATAAAACGAGCCCCCACCTGGCAGATAGTCCGAGCTCATGCTGAAGAGCCCGCTGGTGTATGCCAAGGGAATGAAGACCAAACCCACAATCGTGAATATCTTTGCTCGCTGAGTTTCCTGGTCTATGTCAGTATTTCTTTAGCGAATCGGTTGAGATTGCTCACCTGTAACGAACGCTGCGTGTCTTTCCTGGCGATGTAGGCTTGCTCCTGGGCCATCCGATTACCAGCCATGCCAGCCACACCGAGCATGGAATTCGAGAGGCCCTCGATATGAGCTTGAATTGCTTTCAGTCGCATGCGCACGAATTGGAAGTCGGCGTCGCAGCTGGTCCAAGATGCCGATCTTGCCTTCTCCGAGTCGTACTCAAGCGGTATCCCCAGAGCAATTTGATTGTTTTCGATGTCTTCAATCCACATCAAAAGTCGCAATATAAGATCTTGCACATCGCTCCACTGTTCTTCTGTCCATCTCAGATCGTCACCTGTGAAGCCCGACTTTCGGCGAGAAAGCGTCCATGACATGGCGGAGGCGAGACCCCTGACACAGCATACCAATTCGTAATAATGGGCTATCATGAGTTTCTTGACGAACATTGAGACCCAGTCTGGTCTCGCTTCATGAACGAATAGCGGACTATACGTCTGAAGATAGAAGGTGAGGTCATCAAGCAGACAGGTTCTCGGCGGGCCTTCCTGTTTGAAGTCCCGTATACTATCTCGTGGGAAAAAATCACGGTAGCCTCCTTGGAAAGGCTCGACTTGGGCTTCCATAGTCTCGAGGCGTTCGTTGCGGTTACCAACGAAGATTCGCCGGACAGGTGGATCGCAGAGGATGATCACTGCGCAGGATCAGTCTCAAAACCAGACGAGACTACCATGAAATGAAAACATGCTAGCCAAAGGCTAGTGTTGTGGACTTCCGCCTTGAGTAGGATGTTGCAAAGGGTGGCTCACCTTCCCATCCACCACCTGACTCTCTAGACCAATACGCACATTTGCGTCGCACAATTCCGTCAGGTAGAAAGTCACCGCGGAAGCGCTGAACAGTGATATGTCGTCCCGTCTCCGCACAATTGACATGGTAATCAGGCATTCCGTTTTTGAAGTGCATGGGCTCGAAGTATCGCAGTTCAAACGACGTCTTGTTCCCCACCACCGACGGGAGCGCCGGATAATCGCTGGTATAATCATGGCGGACTGAAAACGCAACACAACGCTCTTGATCCTTGAAGAAGGACGGATCGATCTCATAATGACTTCCTATGGCATTGACCAAGGTCTGCGACAGCCCTTCCAGTATAGTGACCCTACGAAGCGGCGAAGTTTGACTTTGATGCGGCCGTTTCAGATGCCGACTCAAGGCTTGCGCATCTTTGTAGGTCCAGGAAGCAGGTTCGGACCCTCCAAACTCGATGATTCTGACACGGGGATCCGATGAACCCATGGGCACCCATCGATTCTTCTTGTCGGGCTGTCTCAGCTGCGGATCCAAGCTGCAAGCCTTCTGTACGTGTTCGAGGTACTCGCCATTCCCGCAGAGCCAGGACCCATCCTTCTCGAAGCTGAGCGCATCGCCAACTCCCCTGGCAATGTTGTTAGCATAGTAGTCATACAGCCAATAGTTGTTCCCCTGCGGATTCGCCGAAACGACCGCCGTCAAGTGGAGGCCGTCGGCCATGGTAGATCAAAACAAGAAGATTCAGCACTGCAACACCGGATGAAAGAAGGCATCAGAATGAAGCGACAGCATATGAAGGGACTCTTGGATTTGTCTCAGGTGATTGGCATCTTGCCTGATGAATTGCCAACAAGGCTCCGACGCCAAAGGCGGAAAAGCGCCACATTCTGGGCTGCGCAGTAGCGTCATTGAGGCAGTGACTAAGTACAAGCGACATGCCGCGAACACGATGGTGTGACAGTCGCAGTAGAAGCGGACAGGTGGACAATACTTCAGGTCTGCTTGAGCAAGGCTATGCATGAGATGTATCAAGGCACGGGCGAGGTTTGAGCAGAGGCAGCGAAGAGCAAGGCGGGTAATCGAAAGTCGTGGCGCCCACTCGATCGAGAACACCTCTCAGCATCCTACGTCCACTGCTTATATAGCAGTCCCGAGTAGTACGTCGTGAAGTGCGCGAGCCTCAGCTTCTGTAGATAGCTATAATAGTGGTTATCGAGGCAGATATGGACGTGGTAGCGCAAGTAGATGTTCCAGGACTGGCGCAACGACCCTCGCCTGGCCGGGGAGGTCCCTTCAACTGACTCGATTCTTGTTGTCGCCAGTCTTTTTACTGATGCTCTACCAGTCACTTGCATTTTTCTTGCATCGCTTCCAAAAATGAATTTCAATGGTACATAATGCAAGTCATGTAATGTTGGAAATTTAAGACTACCGTGTACAAATTGACCCAGGTGTCAAGGACCTCCGCATGACCGGTGTACATTAATTGATCGCGTAGATGGATTCATCATTGTGTGATCATGGCGACAATGCGGACTGCAAGAAGTTGTAGGCCGCACATAACAGAAATCGTCCCAAATGCAATGCTGGCTGCTCCGTTGGAAGTTGGACTTGGACTAGGACTAGACCGACTTGTTGAGGCGGGGGTAGATGATGCGCTCGAGGCCGTCCCACTACTCACGCTCGATGCAGCTGTAGCACTGGCCATGCTGGATCCTGTCGAACCGGATGCGCGTGAAGTGGCAGTGCTCATTGGGCCGCTTGTGCTTGTTGGGACGCTGCCGAGCACTCCATCCGTGGCAGCATCAGCGCTGATAACGCGAGCGACGGAAGCCAGGATTGATTTCTGGTCGTCAGGCACAGCCGTTGCAGTTGCCGCTTGCTGGAATCTGCTCTCAGCTCCTTGGATGAACGGGACTGCTTGACTGTACACTGGCCCATGCTGCCCTTCGTCAGGCTCGGTAATGTAGTCACCAACCACTGCGGCAGCGACTGCGGTTTTCGTCGCCACGGCTGACAGGTATGACTTTAGGTCTGATGGGAGCTGGCTGAAAGCTGGAGCGTAGTAGGGACTGTCGGAATCTTGGGCGGTAGCATAGCAAGCAAGCTGAAGCAGAAAGATAGTGAAGATTAAGCGGATTATGAGTCTGACAGAGATCATGAGTGACGTTGTCGCTGGTCTGTTCGGAGTAATTCAGAAGTGTGTGAAAGATTGTCCAGTATGATAGAGGATTAGTGTGATTAAGGAGCGACTCGAAATTACAAGATACTGACTGTTAGCAGGTTGCTGAACAAGAGAAAGAGAAGAAATGTACAGATAGCCTCGATTTCAGAGAAGAACATGGAATTGCCAAGTGCAAATTTACCTCGGTGGTAACGCATCGGATATGATGGTGGATGTTGGAAGACAGCCACAAAGAGGCGCTAAGACAGAGTCGGAGTCAAGTGACGGAACCTCCCGATTGAGGCAACGAGCTCTGGCGTAAGCTTGCTTCACCACCAGAAACACGCTCACGTTCAAACAACCGCGAAGCACTCATCCACCCGCTCGCAACTCTTCCAAAGCCTCAGTGATCTGTCAAACATCTCCTCTTCGACCCCATCCCCTTCCTACATACCATCTCAGCAATCATGTAAGTGCACCACCATCGCAGGCCCATCCCGAAATCCAGCTCACACTCCCACCAGGGAGGTCCTTCTAGGTATCACGGGCAAAGACTTCACCCTGATCGCCTCCTCCAAAGCCGCCATGCGCGGCGCCACCATCCTCAAATCCGCCGACGATAAGACAAGACCCCTAAACAAGCACAACATCATGGCCTTCTCAGGCGAAGCCGGCGACACGAGTACGTTCCGCCGTCCTCCTCCCTACCCCATTCGTGGAAAACAACCCTCCCGCTAACAATGGAAAAACTTTCCAGCCCAGTTTGCAGAATACATCCAGGCCAACACCCAACTCTACAGCATGCGCAACGACGTCGAGCTCGCTCCGCCCGCCGTCTCCGCCTTTGTCCGCTCCGAGCTCGCCCGCGCCCTGCGCTCTCGGAAGCCGTACACGGTCAACCTGCTGCTCGGCGGCTGGGACAAGATCTCGCAGAAGCCGCACCTGTACTGGATAGACTACCTCGCGGCGTGCGCGCCCGTGCCGTATGCGGCGCACGGATATGCCCAGTACTACTGTCTGTCGATTCTGGACAAGCACCATCAGCCCGAGTGCAGCTTCGAGAGGGGGTGTGAACTGTTGGCCATGTGCTCGGATGAGCTGAAGAGGAGGTTACCGATTGATTTCAAGGGCTTGACGGTCAAGGTCGTGGATAAGGATGGTATTCGGGATTTGACGGACAGCCATTTTGCGGAGGTGAACAATCGGGTGATCAAGAGCGCGTAAGGGATTCCTGGACTGGGATGTGGCGTGCTGGGGAACGATACGACCTTGATGGCAATAGTTTTTTGACGATAGAACGGTCAAGCGCTACACTACGTCGATTACGAATGAAAAAAAAATGCATGATAAATGTCTGAACTTTTGACTTGTGGTTGGATGGAGCTCAGCACCATCCAGAATTCATCTCGTTTTAAGATTCAAGACTTTTTCTTACTTTCTCGCCTTCTCTCCCACACCATGAGGTAACTCTCCCTGGCGAAGATCGTGTCTGCGTTGACCTTGTCCACGTACAGGTCCTGGATTTCGAGCCACTCATCTCGAGCTCTGTCTTTGACATGGACCCTCCAAACTTTCTTCTCTGCTTCACCTTCCACGCTATCGTCTCGTACTCGTACTGCCTCGTGTGTCACATTCGCAATCAGATCATAGAGTATGGGTTCTCCAGGAGGATGCAAGGCTGGGTTCGGCTCCACAAACGGCGACATGTCCAGGTTCCGCGGGTTGAACGTGACAATCGTGGGATTCCGCTCGTTCACGAACTTGTTCTGACTGAAGCGCTTGATGTGGAAGAGGAGGTAGGGCGGTAGTGGATGCGAGAGGCGATATCTCTTTCGCGCATTTGCGACTTCTTGCGTCTGTACGCCGTCATACTTGGCGAGGATGGTTGTAAGCGGGATTTGAGGGATGATGTTGCGCTCCACCTCGTCCTGGAATAGTGGTGCTGCCGGTAGGTCGAGCGACAACATCATATATCTTGTCGAATTCGACGTAACGTCCGCATCCTCAAACCGTAATCTATTGTTCGGGTCCGCTTTTGCCGAAATGGCCTGGGACTCGATCTTGACCGAGCCTTGGAATATCTTGTGAACGATCGACGTGCCCGGCTTCGTTTTGCTTCCTCCCAATCCCAGATGCAAGTTGTTCAGGAACCAGCTCAGAAACTCCACCGGGTCTGACTGATTCAACAGGTCAAACCTCTTTTGCGACTGCCGCGACACCTGCTGCAAGAGCTCGTGCGGACTGACCTGGGCTTTGAAAGCCCTCGTATTCCACAACTTCCGCACCAGGACCGAGAACCTCTGAACCAGCTCCGACCTCGCCGACAAATCCTCCAACATGAAGAAGTTCCGCAGCGGTGGTGTATGCGCCAGCGCCTGCACGACCACATTGAAGTAATCATTCGCCTTGATATTGTTCATCCCCACGTACCCTACCCGATACTTCTTCCCGCCCAGGCCCCAAGACTCCTTCGCCTCTTTATCCTGCCGCAAAACCTCCTCTCGACTCAATCGCGGGTCGACCACGAACTTGATGTCGTCCAAGCTCTTGCTGGTCACTTCGTACCCCTCGGGCAGGACGAATACTTTTTTCGTCTGCATGTTGACGTAGACGTGATGATCCACGTCCAGCGCGTGGTGGTATGCCGGCGATTTCAACCCTCTTCCTTGGAAATACTTCCCACATACGAGGCAGGCGTAGACGTTGATATTCGACAGCGTGACCGAGCATAGTTTCTCAAAGTCAAAGTCGAGGACCGAGCGATCGATCGTGTCGAGGTAGAGATCTGGATAGCCTTCTTCTGGCGCTTTTTGTCGTAGTGGAGCTGCATATGCAGACGCATCATCTTCATTGTCCTCAAGCCCATCCTCCTGTGTGCCGTTGTCGCTGGTCCGTAGAGGGTGGGCCGTCTCGTGGTTTGTTGATGTTGGCGCGGGAGCTGAGGAGCCGTTGACACTTGAGATCTCGTCGGACGGCGCGGCGAGACGTACCTTTTTGATTGAAGGGGATTGAGTCGCGTCTAGTGGCTCTTCAGCCGGACGCTTCGACATGTTGGGTGACTTTGAACTGCTAAGGGGACGGAACTTTCGAACTGAAGCTTCAATCTTTGAGCTTGAAAAGTGACGTGTGTTGCCGCGGCGCCAGCCTAAGTAGGTAGCGACGGCTCTTTGGCGATCAGAGACTCCCCCGTTCCAACCCCAATAACACGCACTGAACACGATGACAAGCACCGCCCAATGATTGGTAGAAATTTGTTTGAGTGGACTTCTGCCAATTTGGATGCCTACATCGCCTGCAGGTTGTGTGGCTTCACTACATTATCATATACAGACAAGGCTACGCCCGGGGACCAGCTCGTGAAGTTCTCTGGTTCCACCACTACTCAAAGAGCAGCAACGGTAATGTCCGTACTTCGCAATTGCGAGTTATATTCTCCTATGTCCTTGACTAGCACGTCAGAAGCTCAGCCTCGCAGTCATAGCAAGAATGTATAAATGTCTCTTTGTTTAGGCACGAGCCCTGCCTCCGTGGTACTATTGCGTCGCCTTCAATGGCTCCAAGTGTGGACACATACCTGCATCACGTCCTCGCCTCGGATGCCGGCTGTCTCAGGCAACAGGAACGGATAGTAACGAAGGTTTGCTGTGGATGTGCTCTTTTCACGCTAGGCTCTGCGCTCGTCGTTGTTACACAAACCGCAACATGTGAGTAACTTGGACCAGGTAGGCCGTGACACCGGTATTTACTGAAATTATTCTTGGGAGTATTGCCAATGGATGACAGACTCACTGATGGTTTGAGGAGACTCTGGGGCCAGCATCAACACCTACGTCGGCTCTTCTATTACGATTCAATGGGCCAGCGACGCAGCCCTCAGACATTCGAACACCCGGCCCCGAGCCAGAACCATCCGAGTTCATCTTCCGAGACTGACGACGACGAGGAAGCCATCAGCAGGAGCAGCAAGCTCACCGCCTCGGGCGTCATCGGTATGACCTTCGCCGGCATGTCCATCGTCGCTACACTTCTCGTGGTCTGGTGTCACTACAAAGCCAGAAAGAATCGGCAAAGCGAAAAGGGCGTCGCACGGATGGGATGGTCTGAGAGGATTGAGAACAAAAAGGTTAGCGAGGCCGAGGACTGAATGCTTCTTTGGTCTGAAGACCACGGGGTCAGTGAGGATGAGGACCAAGAGGTCAATGAGGACCAGGGTACGGCGCCGAGAGCTCTGAGGAGGACCAGGAAAACGGCACTGATGATGAAATCGCATCGCAAGCGTCGTCCGAAGGTTGTGGGGAAGACCAAGAGGACAATAGCGAAAGCGATAGCCATAATCTTAGCCATAGCGACTGATGGCTCGCTCGTGGCACGTTCCTGAGCCAATAAGCGTTATACGATATCTACCGTTCGGTACACATCGAATTCACCAGATGCTACGTGCCTTGCTACTCATTCCCATGCCTGTCATGCTATCAATGCTGTGTATCATATACGAGACCTCCCGTTAAGGTTTCTAAAATTTGCCCCATGAAAACCAACGCCTCCCCAAGAATGTTGCCGTCTGAGACAAGACCAACCAGCTTCCCATGCTCACAAGCATCTCGGCACCAATGCAGAACATAATCTTCGTCGTGTAACCAAACACGCTTCCCGCACCTCCCCGCCTCAGACCCAAGCCAAACCACGCACCTGGAGCAAACACCTCATTCACGCTTCCTGGATTCGCGGCGCGGAGGTAGAATTGTGCGATATTTCTCAGCTGGTAGCTCTGCAGGGGCATGATTACTATTTGTACGGCCATGCGCAAGATACACTGGCTCAGAAGATCTGCGGGCAGCAAGCTGAGTTCCGTGACACGGTGACGAGGCAGATTGTTGCGTGGGTCGTCGGAAATGACCTGGGAAATAGATGTTTCGACAGCGGCTGTACGTGGCGAAGCGGAAAAGGATGTTGTGAAAGTGGAGCCGTTAATGGCTGCTTGGTTGATTTCGACGTCCATGTGTAGTGTTGAGGTGCTGCCGGATCGGGTCCGGACTTGCACGTTGGTCGGTTCAAGAGGTGGTGATGAATTGGGCGACGAATGAATGACGGACGGGGCGGACTCGCCTGCAATTGGAGGCGAGTTCTCGTCTTGGGTTCCTTGATCGCTGGGGGCGTTCTGCTCCTCATCTGCTTCTCCCGCTATTGAGCCTTCAGCCCCATCTTGAAGCGAATTACGCCTCGCTGGGCCGGGCTGCTGCTCATCCTCATCGTCTGATCCCAAGGCCAAGGCAATTTCTCCGGCCGGGACTTGTGGCTGAGAAGCGGCAATAATCCTACCGATCCTGTTCAGCCGCTCGCTTATAGTCTCTTGATCCGTACCCGACAATTCATGCTGCCTCCGTCTCATCTGCCCTTGCAGACTTTCCAACCAAGATTCCAGCTGGTAGAGTCTCTGCTCAATCCGTGCAAAATCGCCTGAAAGCAGAAGCTCGTCACGGAGGCCCAAGACTTGCCTCAAAAGACGCTGTGAGTCGTCTGCAAGTGTTCCCAGTTGACTCGGCTCATGCGGATTCTGACCGAGCAGGGTTTCGAGCATTCGGCTGCGATGCTTGCGGACTTTTACTGGCGCGAAAAGACCTTTAAGACGGAACCAATAAAATGCCGTTGTCTTGCCAAGCCACTGGAGATCGTGTGCCAGTTCTTGCCTGAATGATGACTGAAGAGCAGGGTAGTCGTTCAGAGGCCACTTGTCTTCCGATTGCAGTCGTTCAGCTGCCATGACGATAGATTTCGAGTCTGGGTTGTCGGGCCGTGTCAAACCTGCTCGACTATATCCTGTCAAAGCGTCCCTTATTCTTGGGATCATGAACTCCATGAACAGAGAGAGACCCAGTGGCGAGTACGGTATAGCCCCACCAAATCGGATTGCACTTGCGAGAGTCCATGAGGCGGGCATTGCAGGCAACATGGAGAGGTATGCCAACTTCAGTGAATACTGCCATGGCCAGATACACAAGGGTGTTGCCGGTATTAGCTGCAACCGTTGCAGCGAGACGATCACGTGGAACGGACAGAGCGCTATCGAAGTCGCGAAGCCCAAGGTCGTTTGCAGAGCCTCAATTGCCTTACATTGACGGTCTGATAAACCTTGCCCACCAAGGTAGGTGGCCCATAAACCCTCCAAGGCCTCCGGCACGACGTATGCAAGCGTTCTCGAAACCATGTCGACCAGATGAGACGCCCAGAACTCGGCCTCTCCAGCAAAGTAGTAAGACAGTACACTCTGGCGACCAGACTCCGAGGCTATAATATGAGATATCGGCACGCCGACATAGCGTGTGAAGGTCTGGAAGCGAAGTCGCTGATTATGTAACACAGCGGTAGAGCCCGAGATCAAGGCCTCAAAGAAGAGCGAGAGCACGAGGGTCGTGCCTCCTTCTAGGTCGTTCAGTTCAGATTCTTCCTCTGCTAGTTTTGTAGCTTCGCTGGATCTGGCGCCCCTGTTGGAAGCCCCCGTGGGCAGGGTGATGCCGATCGTGGATAGGACATCGTTCTGAGCTCTTCGCAGTCGTCGTGCTGCTGACCTGGGATCTTGGTTCACTGGATGACCGCGATCATCGTATTGTTGGACGTATTGTTCGTTGGCTTGATTTGACTCTGACTCTGGCTGTTGATCTGGCTCTGTCGCTGGTTCGGCTGGTTGACTGTCGGCTAGTGGATTCTCCGGACCACGAACGGGTGCTTCAAACGCGGACCGGCCCTTGTTTAGACTGTCAGTAATCTCGCAAAAGTTGAAGTACTTTGCATGGTGGGACACATGGAGCAGCGTCAAAATCAACGTTGTAGGCAGGCGTTGTTGACAGGGAGAAACCGTTGCGCCATGTCCGATGCCTTGGTTCAAGTTCGACAAATCACGGTATCACTTACCAGGGCCAATCGATGAATGTAGTTTTGCTGGACCATGCTTGCGATGCATGATGGATTCTTGGAGCACAGAACGAGACCTCTTATTACGGGGACGTATTGACTGGGTTGTTGCTGCCAGTTCAATGCCCGGGCAAGCGAGGCTGTCAGGAACGCCAAGACCTGCAAGTCAGCGCCTGCTTTCGCGTGGCAATCGCAGTCTCACGAGCTGACACACTAACCTTGAGATGTGAACGTCTGTACTCTTCGATAAAAAGCAATTCACAATTGAAATCTGCTCAAATTGTGCATACTGTGGGCGAAAGCCAAAGCGCCGTCCGCGCTTCTACGAAATACGCACGCCTAAGCGATCCTGCCAAGATCATACCAGATAGCTCGAAGAAATAAGGATGATCGTGATTCATCGTCTAATACTAGCAGCTAAGAGGGTATCAAAGACACATAAAGGGAAGCGTTCCATCCTGAGGATGGATGGATTAAAATCATGCCTGCTGCTCGCAAACTCTCTTCAAGTCCTCATTCAACTTCTTGTAATTCGTCTCCGTATTCTTCCTCCATCCAATCTGCCTGCCCGCAAAGTTGTCGCCGATGATGAAAGACAGCAAGCCCGAGAAGGCTTCTTCCTGAACAAAGGTCGTGCTGTCCGGGCCCGACGGACCTTGCTTGAATCGGAATGCGTGATCGCCCGTGAACACGCCGGGAAGAGAGCCTCTCCAGACGAATGCATCTGCTGAATTCTCCTGCATTCCGTTGATCAGCGGATGTGTCTCGTATCTCTGTTTTTGGAACAAGACTCACGAGCAGGGTTGGGTCAAAGGTCATGCCCTCCATCACGACGTGAAGCTTCACACCTGGCTCGAGTTTCTGGCCTTCGGGCGTTGTGGTCACGGACTTGATAAAGCTGGTATGCCACTTGCTCATGTTTGCAAAGTCGAGAAACTATGCAGTATATATCAGTCTCGGGCATTCTTCGACTTGAGCGCGCGGGCGGTAGGAGCTATGGCGAGTCTAAGTTACCTTTGCTCGTACAGCAGCTGGCGAAGCTGCGATCTCAATGCTGGTGTGGAGAAGAGTCATGGTTGCAGATGAACTTGGTGTTTAGTAAAGCTCGTCGGAGCGAAGTGTGTCAAGATTTGCAATGGTTGATAGTGCTCGCGTGTTACAGTGTTGTCAAGTGCGTTTGATATCCTACCTGCTAAATGTCGCGGCTCAAGGACCGTCTTATATTTTCTGGTTCGCGTGTTCCAGTCAGTATTTGCCTATCTAGCATTCGAACACGCCAGTGCCTTTGGTTGTTGCGGCACAGATTGATAGGCAGTAGCAGACATATTCGGTGCAACATACAGGCGTGTGCTCCGCCATGGCAAGGAACTACGACTGGAGGGGGTAAATCTGGGCTTGGGGAGAGGATGCCGACGGCGTGAAATTGCGCCGCGTGGCGCAGAAAAAGGTCGGTCGCTAACAGGATCGTGTGGCGTAGGTTTCGACCGGGCTGAATGAGGCCGACCACTGCTGTTCCTTTTTCGAGTATCGTGCTCGCCATACATCGTCGTGGTACTCCGGCGCTTTCTTTGTAGTCTACGTCTAGGCCGCTTACTCTGTTCCATGTTCAACGCAAAAAAGCGTTGGTCAAATCATCGCATCTAAGGCGTGGACACAGACATGCATCGTTGGCCACGGCTTGTTCGCCACGTGGTTAGGGACCATGCTTAGCGGGTCAGGGGTCCGCCGGGGAAAGAATTAGCGGTTGATATCACCCGGGCCTAGCTGCTAGGGCCATATTTAGCGGGGTCGGCTAGCAATCCCGCCACATAATACAATCACGAAGGCCGAAACCTAGCATTCAGGAGAGAAAAGCTGCTGCGCCCTTCTTACAGCAGCTTGCACCAGTGTCTTCTCCATAGTGCTACCCTACATAGATGCTTCTGCTCGACAGTAAGAGTTCTGTTGAGTTGGCTTCACATGCTTCTCAAGCGCATTCATTTGCCGGCATGCTTGGCCTGCTTCCATGATAAAAGGGCATCGAGATGATCTGATGATGAGCTTGCTACTTCAGCACTGACCAGACAAGGTAAGATCATGGCATTATCTGGCCCTTATAAGGCAAGTATTTGCAAAAGCATGGAACGGTGGTCGAAGTCCTTGTAGCTGGGAAATTAGACACATTTGCTGAAGCCAGTTGTCACACCGCTAACTGGTCAGGTCCCAAGCAGACAATTCGTGCATAGTCACGGCTGGGATTTAAAGGCTCTCGCTTCACTGTGCTTCGTTTCCTTGAGAAGAAACAGGCTGCGTGGAATTTGGGCGTGTCGTCCACGAGCTTCTGGCATCATATTCATGACAGAGAACAGTTAACATGTCTCACCATAATGTGGATTTGTCAAATTTGCTATTCAGAGCACCCCGAACGTCGTTGCCGAGACACGATTGTTGACACGATATGGCAAACAGGAGGAAGCACAACACGTACCTACTTAGTAAGACCAGCTGGAGGTCGGCCCGGCTAAGAAGCAAAAGCAACAGCAACACCAATGATTACTTAGGTTGTTAGGTAGAGCGGCTAGCGACGGCACTCGGGAAGCATATTGACGTGACGTTGGTTTCTCGCAGGCATAAAGTTGGAGAAACATGCGAAACCGCCGGACTCGAGCCCAAACAGGGAGGTCACGCTGAGATCAGGGCGGAGAGACCAAGGATGTCTCTCGGCTGAGTTTCCCCGCAAAAGTGGAGGCATCGGAAACAGACTTTGCGGTGTGGCGAGCCGATGCTGCACAAAGCGGAGTGAAAGCTGGCACAAAGGCAAATACAGCACAGTCGCTCTTTCCTCGCCAGCTTGGACTGCTTGGCGACTTTGCACGACCTTGCCTGATTCGGACAGCCAGAGATAAGGATCCGCCTCGTAATTGGAGTAGAGACAGAGCAAGAGATAAGAAGTGCCTCAACATGAGGCATATCCTTAGATATAAAGTCGAACAAACACCCCAGACCAACTTAGCCTGTTGATGCCTACCTGTCGACTCCAATATTGGCCGTTTCGCGACGCTTGAGATGCAGAATTGCGCAGCGATGGCAGCGCGAGGAGGAATGCAAAGAGTGCGCAGATTGCAGCACAGCCCACCAATATGACCGGATCACTTTTTCTCCCCCTCCCCTCCTGTCCCTTTCCCACTTTGTTTCTCCTCGGATTGGCGCCGTTCTCGGCCCTCGCTTTGCGCCAAGGATTCGCCGCCTTGTTTCCTGCTTTTGTCTGCTCTTTCTCGTGTCTCTTCCAACAGAGCAGGTTTCGCTGTTCACGCAGCCCGGCGAGCGAATAGGTCGGAGCCGAGAAATCCGCTGCAACGCAACCTTGCCCGTTGCAGCCGACTTGTGTTGACCTTCCTTTGTGAATGTCCTTGTGCTTTGTTTGTCGGATGCAATGAAGCGCGCCATGGTACCGATCAAATGCTATTGCTGCATCGCGGATTGGCCGGCCTGACGCAACAGCATGGCCAAATTAGCAATGCTTTGATGCCATCTTGGGTTCACTTGCCGGTCAGCTGAACGAGCGTCTGCACACTGGCCAGTCTATCGATCCGTTGACTCAGCCTGCTCGAAATTTCTTCCCGCCTTTTCGTGCTTGGCCTGCATGCTTCGAATTTGGCATGAATGCGGGGACTGCTCCTTCCTGCTGTCGCTTCCGCCACACTGACGAGGATTTATAGCCCGCATTTCTCTGTTGTTCTTGACTCGACCGACCTGACACCCACAACCCGCACAACTCCCCCAGCCTAGAGATTCTGCAACTTGACAACATCTACGTTTACTCCCATTCTGGACACACTGAATCCCGACACAGACACTGCAGATCCCCAACTAGGAATGTCCTCCATCTATTCCGACGACTCCTCTGTTATCGGCTCCCCCGTGAGCGAGTTTGAATCGCCCTTTGCCCTGAAGAGAACCACTAGCAACGACGCTCAGGAAGTTCGCCACCCACGTTTCCCAGGTAGGTCCTTTTACGTTACACCTCGATTCGGGTCGAGTTGCACTCTTGCTAATGTACTTTTGACAGATCTCTCAGGACGACGTGGCAGCGCAGCAGGCCAGCACGACCTTGTCATTCAAGCTCAGAAGGGCCTTGGTCCCACCCTCCGCACAGGACAGCGTTTCAACCCCGGGCCCAAGGCTCTCAACCAGTTCGATCTCCAGACCCAGTCTCGCTACGGGCTGGGTCCTACCGTCAGTCTGCGCGAGCCTCCAGTCGAGCGTCGCGGCAGCAGCGTCCAGCATGATCTCCTGACTCAAGCTGTCTACGGCCACGGTATGACTGTTCCGATCACCCAGGCTATCACCGAGGGACCCAAAAGCACAACCCAGTACGACTTGAGCACCCAGGCCACGCAGGTTCACGGCGACAAGTTCAACTTGCGCAACCCGTATGGCAGCCAGAAGGCATACGAGAGTCATGATCTGAGCTCCCAGTACCGCAAATTTTTGTGAAGCTTGAGCTTTGGACTGGGACACTGCGGTCACGATCACGACTTTGCATACCTTGACGTCTGACCATGGTCATTCGCTGAGGTTTTTTTTTGCGGCGATTTGGTGATTTTGATTTCAAATCTGGGCGATCCGGGCAAAGCGAGCGAGCATGGCATTTTGGCGTTTTCGTGATTGGGTCGTACAATGATGAGAACCATGACGTGCAACGGCTCTAAACCTGGGACAGGGCCACTTCTGCGATTGGTTCTGGGAGGCTACCCTGGACGTGTGGAGATCTCCCCTCACTGCCAGCCGATAAATACTGCATGACAAAAATATTAATGGACATGACATGGATTATGAAGCACCTTTCTCACTTGCATTCCGATCGTTACTGCGAAGACTTGCCGTGCGAAGTTCCCACGCCACACCTACTGTTGCGACAGATCGTCACCACCCTTATTTCCTTGGCCGCCATGCTGTTACTGACCGCTTTGTTTCAGAGTGAAATACATCAACCTCGGGCTCCGAAGAAATGACCGACTTCAACACAACCGTCTTGGCCTTCCTGAGGCTTAAAAGCGGCGCATCGTGAGATCTCGGATGAGTGGCCGTGTCTGCGTCCTGATTCCATTGCGTTTTCCCAATGGCCATCTCGATGAATGTTGCTCACAGATCTCATTCCAAAGCATGGTGGTCATTGCAAGCTCTCAAGATGACAGCACAATGAAACACAAAATCGGTCGTCGACACCGAACAACTCGATTCCAGATCGAACAAGTTACAGCCCCGCAGGACGCCCCAGCGTGTTGTCCTCCACTCGGTTCAACATTTGGAAGAAAGGACTGCGTGCATGGCCATCGGTTCCATAAGTGGGGTTTCAGCACTTCGCCGTCGCAAGTAAGAAGCCCGTCCAGACTTTTCGAGCCAGCCGAGGAGGCCCTCTGACCTGGTAGAGGGTGTTAACTTTTTTCTTTTGGCGGTTTCGGCATCTACAGGCTCAAGCAGCAATGGTGTATTCTGAACTTCGTCTCATCGTGTCGATATGGCGCAGCAAACAAGGAAGACGTGCTCGCCGATTGGACACGACGATGTGGCGAGCTGCATGCTTATGTATCATATATGATATCAATTCAGGCCTGTCATACTGTCCATCTTGTAGTTTCATCTCTTCTGATCAGGAGTTTCCCAGTAAAGAAACCCTTCGACCGAAGCTTTACTATCTCTCGCTCCAGTGAAATGGCTCTCATCTTTAAATCTGTCGGTCCAGATAGCCAGCCCCCTGATGATCTAGCCCCGACGAATTTGGCATCAGCATCCACCACCACAATCACCACAATCACCACCACCAACATCTTCGTCTTGGTATTCACCGCCTTCGTATCCAGCGGCTCCGGCGCACACGACCTGTGGACCTGACGGCCTTTGTCTGCGGAGACGGGAACGTGTTGCTGCGCTGGGGGGTCCGGTTGTAAATGGCACGGTTCGATCAATATCAGTGTATCCGGGGGGATGGTGCTTGTCCATGATGGGTTTACAGGTTTACGTCGGATTTGGCGAGGGAGGTGGGGTGTTGTCGTGATGGCTTGAAAGGAATGGACCAGGTGTATCGTGGTGAAGAGGTTCGATCAGGCATGTTTTGACGGTGTCGGAGGCTGATGGGGCTGGCTTGGGTGTCGGATTGAATTGGGATAAGTGACTGGAGAAGTTTGCGGCGATGGCTCCTTGATCGAAGGTTGCGCGGCGAGCAGGGCGTATCTGTTCGAAACAACAACCGTGGCGCATCTGGCCTTGCGAATATATGAGACGGAGATGATTAGAAATTGACATGGTGTTGGTTTCTCAGATCATGTTCCGTCTTCAGCAGCAAATTCGAGTGGTCACAATTCATGCTTGAGTGGGACAAAAATTGCAGTTATATTGAACTTTTGAACGTTTTTGAATTGTTTCGATGGCATAGTCATTTTAGTTCTAGCATCATGTAAACGTAATCTCATCAGCAGCCATGCGCTGCGTTGACTATCTCTCCCTTTCGCTTCGCCAGTATCCATCTCCGTGAACATCAATGGTGGGATACTATCCCAACTCAGCGTCACCGAGCGCCGGGCGTTCTGTAATCTCATCTCGTCCTCACAGTCTCGTGGCGATAGATGGTCTTTATCCCCGTGCGACGAGCAGAGACCGCGGGAGCGTGTCCTCGTTCAACTAAATTCTGAAGCTGCCTTCCGGCTTCACACCGCGTGCTCAGCCAACGTGCTCGGCATCCGTCTTCTTTACCCTTCGGAAGCCAATCATCTGCACCATCTCGGTCCAGAAAGTCTGGCTGTCACCAGCAAACGCCTCCTCGTACGCATCAATCAACGGTGCCTCCCAGACAAGATCGACCTCCGAGGCTCTGATCCACCTGGTCCTGGCGGCGAACTTCCAGATGACGAAGAAGGCTGGCGCGACGGCGACGAGCGTGTAGCTGGTGAAGAAGGTGCTAATGTCCCACTCGCCGTCGAGGAAGACGGTGTAGCCGCGGACGAACAGCATGACGACGTAGAAGACGAGAGCAATGTAGGTGCCGTATGGCTGGAACCAGCCGCAGTAGGGCAGGGTCTTGCGGTCGAGACCTTGGGCCTGGGTGGCGCGGTAGAAGCAGATGTAGGTGATACAGATGACGATGTAGTTGATGATCTGGCCGGCGCCGAGGACGTCGACGAGATATCCGAGCACCTTGCCGGCGGACTTTGAGACGCCGAGGAAGGCGAGGAGGGAGAAGGACAGGCTGAGGGCCAGGGAGGCGATGGGGACACCGGACTTGGTGGTTCGGCCGAAGATCTTGGGCGCCTTACCGTCGAGGGCCAGGCCGTAGAGGGTTCGGGATGCGCAGTATGTGTAGGCGTTTCCGGCGGAGAAGATGCTGGTCACGAGCAGGGCGTTGGTCAGGTGAGGGAGACCGTCGATGCCGAGGTTGTACATGGCGGCGACGTAGGGGGAGCCGGACGCGGTTCCGGAGCCCTTGCCGGCGAGCAGACGCTTGTCGTTGTAGGAGATGACGATGCCGACGCAGAGGGCGGAGCCGACGAAGAAGATGAAGAATCGGTAAAAGGTTGTCTTGAACGCGGACTTGAGGTACTTGCGTGGGAACTTGGCCTCGCCGGCGATCATGGAGATGTATTCGGGGCCGCAGACGGTGAAGAGCGCGATGGTGAGGGCACCCAGGTAGCCGTGGAAGCGTCCGAGGTCGCCGGTCGCGTACAATTCGGCAAAGGCACCCGGTGTAGACCAGTTGCGGAAACCGTAGGCATCGTGGCGAGGGTTGCCGCCGCACATGGTGACCAGGGTGAAGAAGAAGACGATCATGAAGAGGATCAGCTTGCCTCCGGCCAGCCAGAACTCGGACTCTCCATAGTACTTGACGGCGACGAAGTTGATCAGGGCGTATAGGACGATGCAGACGCAGATGACAGCAATAAGAGGGATGTCATCACGCCAGAACGACAAGACGAGATTGAGTGCCGAGATTTCGAAAGGAACGAGGATGGCTTCGTAGAGGAAGAAGTTCCAGCCAGCCAGAGCACCAAGAGCGTTGTCACACCAGTGAGTTGCCATACGAACGAAAGCACCCTCCACAGGCATGTGGATGGTCATCTCGGCCATCATATTGTTCATGAATCCCATCATGACGGTGGCGGTCAGGAAAGCCAGGAGCAGGCCAGCGGGTCCACCAGAGGTGAGGCCGCTGGCGATGGAGACGAAGACAGCGGTACCGATCGAACCACCGATGGCGATAAGTTGGATCTGAAACTGGTCAGCAACCTGAGCCTCATGTTTCACGACGGTCGGCAATCACCTGGCGGTTACCGAGACGCCTGTGTAGGCTGTTGATGGAGGTAGTGCTGGCCTCGTCGGTGCTCAAGCGCTCCTCCTGGACGACAACGTCCTTGGCGTCGAACTTGTCCTCGAACCTTGCCGCCATGTCGACAATCTGACAAAAAGTGACTGGAACTTGTGGGGAGGGTACGGTGTATTTCACGCGTACGTTGTGAAATACAGTTGCCACAGGAAAGTCAGGCGAGGACGGTGTGGAGGTTGGGTCAAGACGAGGTGGTAAGAGAGTGCCAGGCCTCTTTTTAAGGAGCAATAACCAGATACCAAAGACGCCCAGGCTTTCCTAACAGAGAGATGCGATGCGAGGCCGCCGACAGACAGAGAAACTAGACCATGACGGCGTGGCCGAGAGCCTCAGGCGATGTTATCGAGCCAAGGAGAATTGGGCCAAGTCGAGGGAGTGGAAAGTTACCACGAGGCAGACTAGCCTGTAACGCGGTAGAGTCAGTGTAAGGCGAGACATGTTTTTCCAAACGCTCTAGGTTTGGGGGGGATCTGGGGATGGGAGTGTCTTGGATCTAGGCCCGTACGGGCGGGAAGAAGCTGGCGGAGTGAGACGATGGAACCTGTGGAAGGATGCACTGAAGGTACGCCAGGCTCGAAGCGTGATAGTCTTATCTACTAACCAAGGACGCCCGATAAAGCTTGCCGGAGTCTCTCTCCAGCAGGCAAAAGACCGCCATGGCCTGTTCTATCTTGCCAAGCTGCTCCCACACGACGACGGCTTGGAACATGTGCCGTATACATGCTAGTTTCCGGTTCTCGGGGGCGTGGAGAAGCACTTTTGCCGTCTGTACCACACCACCACAGTCCTGACAGTTTCTGGCATGCTCGAAAATGGTATTGTAAGGCTACGCTCCGCGAACCCGAGGGACGCCAGGATGAGTGAGAGTGGTAGAAATGAGGTAGGAGTATTACCACTCTATAGGAATCACTCTTCGCAGTCACCTGCCCAGCGAGTCTCCACCTAATTTCCAGCATCTCAGCCAGCCACGATACTGACTCTTTGAAGTCAGGTAAGAACTGGCGGGGGGCGTTTTCTCTCGCTAACACTGTCGCTCCCGCCGCAGTCCATGTTTAATTCTCAAGTTCGATGCTCACCTTGATTATTGCTGTGCCATCTGTAACGCTCCTCTGCTTCAGCTTTGTGATGGAGCACAAGATTGCACCCATCTCCGAGAGTCCACAAGGATTGAGGGGAGATAGTGCAGCGCTTGTTTCCTGAACCAGCGGCACGCGACGGTTCTCCCACATGCCGACTTGAGCGCACCGGCCTGCCCGGCGCCCGCCGTCGGTGCCAGTTTCAGTTTGTAGCGCAGATGCCGACTCTCTTTCTCTCACACGTCATGAAAGGTTGTGCTGGGGCCTCTCTTGGCCTGGATAGACCACGGTGCGAACGACTCCAACACTTGAAAATGCTTTGACGTAAACCGGGGAGTCGGGGCCAGGAGCCCGGATAGACTCAATACTCCCAGACTCGACTAGGACGTGAACTAGAGAGTCGGAGCCTGAAACCCGGATCGACTTGCCAGTTGCCACTCGATGAGCCATGTACGAGCATGTATCTTGATTCGAACAGCTAGACACTACCAGATGAAAGTTTGACAGTCTTCGTTATGCTCATAAGCTGCTAGTAAAAATATCGGCACCTTGTCGCGAGTCATAGGAAATGGATCGAGGAACCCCGCCATCTCTCCGGGGCGACTCTGTTCTTTGTACACCTCGCCACTCCAACTGCGACGGAGACGACGACACTTGCAGAATATCAGAATGTGTACGACGCAACTTGACCACCCACGGGTTTGCGATTTGCGTCCAACCCCGAAGTCGTGATATACAACACGTTTGCCTGTCTTCCCTTGCCGAAAATGGCTGCCGTGGGACTGTGCAGCGACACGTTGTTCTTCTGTTGCACCAAATATTGTGTCTGGCCATCACGGCTCACGAAGTCGATTCCAGCCAGTCCATTTGCAATGTAAATATCCCCATGAAACGCGTCAATCGCCATATCGTCATAGTCGACGGTCCCCGCGATGCCCGCCGCAAGCTGTACCGGCTTCTCGAACTTGCCCGATCTCTGATCTAGGCTCACACTGCCTACAATAATCCTGTTGGAGTTTGTGAAGAATAGCTGCTTTCCGGCCTCGTCCCATTTGAGCCCGTTGATCCCGGCCGGAACATTGTCCTGGCCATCCGAGAACAAATCGTCTGGTGGCACGGCAATGCTCACTGCGCCCGTCTCGATATCAATCTCCCAAATCTGGTGAACGAAAGAGTCGGCCGAGTAGAGGTGATGCGGAGCCCGAAATGTTAATCCATTCAAAATTGTCGCATCAGGTACCTCCGCCAGAAGCCTCGGAACCACCTTTCCATCAGGTCCAAGCCCCTTGCTGAGGTCAATGCTCTGGACACTATACGTGCCGTGAACACCAGTGAAGGTGTCACGCGAGAAGTTTCCTATCGTGACAGCGAAGATGTCTGGTGCATATTCAACGATTCCCAAGGCAGCAGTCACCCCTGTGAAGTTGGCAATGACCGAGTGTGCTCCCGTGAACGGATCGATCTGGTATACTGATGGAACGTCAAGGCGGGTTGCCAGAAGTTCTCCAGTTCTTCTCACTGCGATGTTCTCGAACCAGCTACCATTTTCTTCTTTGAGAAGCTCGCGCACTGTTGCTGATGAAGGATCGAAGCCACGTGTCGGGAGAGCGCTAGCAGCGACAGCGCCCATGCAAATAAAAGGGCTGACAAGGATGGATAGAAGCATGATAAGTTCAAGGAGATGCTGAAAGGTAGATTAATGAAATCTCTGGTATGCTATTCCGTCTGCAACGACTTAATGGCAGACTGCAGGGAGAAGAGACACCCGTCTTTTATGTTCACCATGCTTGTGCTATGCCGCACATTTGCCTTAGAGAAAAGTCATCGATCTTGCAACATTATTCCTCGAATTTCATCATCACGTTTGTCATATGTCTTGGGAGTATCCTGGGTTTAGTAACAGTCCAATGAGTAGCAGGATGAGGAGAGCGGAACCCCATGCGGAGCGGAGCGGAGGACGGACAAAGCTCAGACCTGCATGGTCAGGCACAACTCTCTCCACGCCACAACCACAATCTTACTACAGTAGCAGAGACAAATTTTCATAAGCAATTTTTCCCAGACTCAGGCTAAACCACAGCATCACATATAATATGCCTATCGAGTGCAGAGTGGCTGACGAGGCAATGGACGCCATCAACGGAAGTAACCGCTTTCGTGACGGTAATGATCGTGAGACCCAGCCTGTGTGGGGAGCCATTAGAGAGTCCATTCAAACGTGATCATCTTGCTATTAGCACCAAGTACTCGCTTGATTTTGCATTACGAGCGGTCGCACAGCTCTGTTTGATGACAGCTGGGATAATATCCGGAGAGCCGGAACTTTGCCACACAGTGTA
>UYJD01000003.1:1837563-1854447 GCA_900618795.1 Cyanodermella asteris | reverse complement strand
GATGCCGACCTTCACTGGTCGCCTACACAGTCAACCACCCCGTGCCCGCGTTACAACTGATTCATGAAGGGTATCTAGACGAGAAACTCTACTACGGAGGCTACACTAACCTGGAAATTGATCGATCGCCAGTTCTTGGAATAGACGGTATAATTTTTTGACGGTACAACATGAGGTCTCTCCTAACTTTCATACAGCGTGGGCCGCTTCGGGTGGTATCGTTGGCCGTGGAGTTCTCCTCGATTATGCAGCATTTGCTGAACGCAACCAGATCTCGTTACATCCTTTCGAAACGGCAGCCATCCCCTTGCCGGCTCTTCTTCAGATCGCTGCTGAACAAAACATCACCTTTCGCGAGGGTGATATTCTCTTCGTGCGAACGGGCTTTACAGCCGCGTACGAAGCTCTATCTGCCTCCGAGAAGCACGCTCAGGCCTCCCGGCCTGTCGCAGAGTTTGCTGGAGTCGAATCCAGCAAGGCGATGCTCCGCTGGCTCTGGGATTCCGGCTTCGCCGCAGTAGCTGCCGATTGTCCAGCCTTTGAGAGCTCACCGCTGGGCCGTTCACCGCATAGTACGTCAGAAACGGCTTTGCATCCGTGGCTGCTTGCAGGCTGGGGAATGCCAATTGGAGAGCTGTTCGATTTAGAGCGGCTGGCACAGCATTGTAAAACGACAGGACGGTGGACTTTCTTTCTATCAAGCGTCCCGTTGAAGGTTTGTCAAGCAAGTTTCAGATCAATGCAGACAGCTAACATTTCAGGTACCTGGTGGTGTGGCGAGTCCGCCGAACGCAGTCGCCATCTTTTAGCGGACACCGTTCACCAGCCTTAGACTTATAAACATCAAGCTATGCGATACTTGTGTATTTGAACTGCACGGAACTATGCACGTACATACGAAAAGTCTGCTCTGCGCTAAGTGAGACGTAGTATATTTACCATAAGAACTGTGGAGGGTGATGATGTTGACCGTTGAGTATTTAAAGTGTGCACCCAACGATAAAAGCCCACCTCAACCAAAGACAACAAGAGCACCTGCAATACCTTTGATCTATTAGCAATTCACGAAACGCAAAAATTGATCTTGAGGACAAGAAAATCAAAAATGCCTTCAGCTGGAGTCGAACCAACCATCTCGTCATTACTAGTGACGCGCGTTACCGCTGCGCCATGAAGGCTGCGGGCTTGTAGATTGTTTTGCAATCTAGCGGTCTTGATTGTGATTGAGCCGGCCAGTAGTTAGTAATATATACTTAATCTTACAGCCAGCCACACTCCTAGACACCCCGCGAAGTAGTCAACCGAGGACTCTAGTTAAAACCCAGCTAAGTGCCCAACCAAGTACCCAACTGAGGGCCCACGTAAGCACCCCTGCAACATGCTTACATGGCTGCCAGCTACCAAACGCCCGCGACGAACTTTTAACCCCCTCCGACAATGTTCACTTCGAGTACCCCTAGCACCGAGGTCCAGTACTTCAGCCCTGCCGAGCGATGACTCCAAAAATGCGGCATCGGCCTCATCTCTATTTCTGCCCCTAATGCGACGATGTGAATGTGAACGTGAGTTGTCGAATCCGACCCTCCGGTGATGGCTGGGTCCATCCTCCGCGGCTGGTCGTATGCCTCAGCATTTTCGGACAGACGCCGAGGAAGTGCTCTGGTGTGATTTGACGTATAATGTACCTTCGGTTGTTATGAAAAGGAGTCTTCTGGGTTCTCTCTCTCTCTCGTTCTGTCTCCAGTTTTCCCATCTTGTTGTCTTGTCTGTCCCTTGCAAAGCTCCCTACCTGTGACCAACCATGGTGTCCCTACCGAAGGTTCGCTCGATCAACACCGACTACTACACCAATCGACCGCTCGTCGCCGTGTTCGTTGGAGCAACATCAGGCATCGGCGAATATGCCACTCGCGCTCTGTCAAAGCAATACAGCTCAAGCAAGCAACCCGTCCGAATCTACATGGTCGGTCGAAACCAGCAATGTGCCGACAAGATCATTTCCGACTGCCAGCGCACATGTCCACAATCTGAGATGATATTCGTCCGGGCTCAGGACCTCACCCTGATTCGCGAAATGGACCGAATATGCGACGAGATCACGCAGCTCGAGAGAAAGAATTCAGCCGCAGCATCACAGTCCGAGGTCCCGCGAATCGATCTCTTGGTCGTGACGCAAGGTGAAGTCAAGCTAGGCGCTCGACAAGAGACGTCGGAGGGTCTCTACAAAAGCATGGCACTACTATACTACTCCCGGATCCGCGCCGTCACTCGCCTGCTCCCACTCCTCCTCGCGTCGCGGAGCCCGCACGTCGTCTTTGTATACGCAGCCGGCATGGAAGCCAAACTGATCCAAGACGACTTGTCGCTGCGAAGCAACTACAGTTTCAACCAACAGCGTTCCCATACGGTGTATCTCAAGACGATGGCTTTCGAGCGGCTTGCGCGCGAGAACCCGCGACTCAGCCTCGTACACGTCGCACCCGGTCTGGTCATCGGGCCGAGGTTTTACGACAACGACTTTCCGCTCTGGTTCAAGATACCGCTGAGGCTGGCGTTGCCTTTGCTGAGACTGTTCATTGCACAGCCGGCTGAGGAGTCGGGGCAGAGGATCATCAGTCTCGGTACCGCAGCGTATCCTGCGAAGGGCGAGAAAAGCGAGAAGAATCTGCCCGAGACTCCTATCGGTTCGGACGGTATGCCAGGGAGCGGTGCTTACTCAGTCGGTCAATATGGGGCCACAAACACGTTGAAAGTAGATTATGTCAAATTGAAGCAGGATGGATTTGAGGATACGGTCTGGGAGCATACAATGAAGGCGTTTAGGGACATTGAGAACTTTGGCCGATTTGAGGATTAGCGCGCGGAAATGCAAGTCTCCCATAATCTGCATTCGGAGTCTTTTTCCTGCAATTCTACCATTTCACGTTACTCGTCCTGGTGAAAGTAAGAGCTACAATTTCCGCCCTTTGCAATTGCTCGTGAGGCCGGTTTGTCTCGACGGGGCCGTTGACAGGCACAACGTGCACGGACTGCCAGAAGGCAAACTGTCCATTCTTAGTATAGACCGTTATAACACCTCGTATTTTTGGGATTCGAGTAATAGTGAGGCCGCGCAGATGCAGCGAATGGCTGCACATGGATGACGCCTGCAAGAACCGTTCGCTGTGGCTTGCAATCAGCTTCGATAGACATCTTGCCGGCGAATTAGTCTATCCTTGTGAGCTGCCTGGGGTCTTTCTCGGCTGCCACCGCTGTCAAGTCACAAAATTATGAGGCTTTCGAGGCGGCTGAGCCAAATATGGTCAATCAGTCGGACCATCTTCATGGTCCGCGGCATATTCAAGCACAACTTGATCTGAAATGCGCGCGGAATGTGTTCACATCCGTCACTGTGTACATGTCGAACGGCATCTCCCGCCGATTCGGACGCCGGAGACGTTGACCAAACGCGTCTGTGTATTGCGCGAACACAAGGCAAGAACGCAAATGGCTGAAACTGGGGCAAAAAAAAAACAAAAACACCTTCGACCGGAGAGAACGCATCGTAGGAACAGTCCGGGTGAACGCCGGTACACGTCAGGGAAAGTTCAACCGGCATCCCAGTCAGACCGTCGCCCATCATACACTGAACGAACACGGTTCACATTCGGGTCGGTCGTCATCATGAATGGGCATATGAAGGAAGACGGAGGAACGCGTCCCGAAAAGAAATGCTTGTCGCCAGGCGGAACCCAACTCCGGCGCAGCCAACCAAACCTTTGAAACCCCTCTGACGTGTGAACTCAAGCCGACTCACGCGTCCAAGTCGATCGATAGGTCTTCAAGGAGGTATATCAGCTTCTTGCGATCAGAAACAGTACTACATACAAGATTCCGTATTGCAATAATGTTGGATGACTGGTGCTAGGTCGCGGTCATTCTGCGGGCCAAGTGTTTTTCCACTACATCTCGAAACATTTTTATGCTTCAAAAATAAAATCCAACATCAACGAGAACATCCGAGACGCCAAAATTTTCATATAATGTCCGAATCAATAGATCCAAAGTTCCCCTGCTCAATGTACGTCCCTCAAGCCCTCTCTGCCCCCCCAAAAAAGTTCATCACACCTTCCTTCCACAAAATAACATATCCCACGGCTAAATTCCCCAACCAGCACAATCTCGATCCCCTTCCCCACCGAAAAACTCGCCACCACGGCCCAACGCGTCCTCCAAGTCGACGAAGAACTCTCCCCACTCGTGAACCGATCATTTACTCTCTCTTCCCCCTCCTCCTCCTCCTCCTCGTCGTCGGACCCCGCCACCTCAAACTCCACCACATCAATATCAACATCAACATCACCCCCACCATCAGCGTCATCATCCCCATCCTCCTCCTCCGAAAAGAACGTCCTGGTAACCCACTACAAAGCGACCACGAACCGCATGTTGCGAGTCAGCGTCAACGGCTTCTTCGAGAGCGTGGCGGTCGTGTTGCAGGTCATGGAGGAATTGGACGTCGACGTGCTTGCTGCCAAGGGACATTGACGGTCCAAGTTCGGTTGAAAGCTAGGTTGAAAGCTAGTTTGAAAGCTAGTTTGAAGCTTTCGCGAATTGCGATTGCGAAATCACGAAATCGCGGTCTTAACGGGCTGGTGGCATGAGAAGCATGAGAACATGGGAACATGCATGGGATTCTACGGATCGGGCAGATCGGTTCTGATGAGACGTCAAAACGCCTTTTGCGTTTCGAGGGGAATGGACGATTGGGCCACCATTTTGCTCCTGGAGTATAGGGTTGGTTGGAGATGGTAGTTTGACGAAGCCGATGAGGGCATGATGATCATCAATCACGACGAGAAGCGGGAAGTAGAAATCCTGAAGAGTGCCCGGGTAATCTCGGGGAAAGTCCGCGTGGCGTAAAGGATGAGGAAGAAGAGACTTGGCGATGCAAGTTTGTCTCGTTTTTATGATTCAATTTTCAAAAAGAGTTAAAAAAAAAAAACATCACAAGACTGGGACAGGCTTTTCAACCTTGCAAAACTGCCCATCAGCCAGTCATCCCCGCCAAAACCCCACCACCACCACCAACATCTAGTTAGGGGTTTTTTGAAAAAAAGCCCTGCGCGAAGAACACACTTTTTTCAAAAATTCTGATTCTCGTTCATCGTCTCCGTCGGCCGTACATGGGGCTTCTGATATGGGCAATTCCTGGGGAAGTATTGTTTTCATTCGTTTTTGTGGTTGTGGTGTGGTTTTGTTTCTCTCGCGCATTCCTTCATTTCCATCAATCTTTGGATCTCATTCCCCCGCTCGTCCGCCATCCAGAGCCCCTTGACTGGAATTCTTTGACACACCACACCACACCACGCCGTACCAAAAGACAACCTTGCCCCGGTTCTCGTCGCCTGAACGCCAAACGGAATGCAGAAATTCAACAAGGATCTCTTCGCCCTTGAGTCATGAGAGCGATGGGGTATAGTATGGACAAATGATGCGCTGTTCCTCTCCCACCTGTTTTGAATCCTCTCGTTTCACACAATACGTCTCCGCTCACTTTCACCTGTTCTTCCCACCAAAAAAATGTTTCGGCTCGCCGTCTACTGAGAAAAAGTCCTCTTGGCCAAAAAGTCCAAACGACACCGTTCGCTTACATCCCTCTCACGACATCGTCTCCCTTCCAAGCATGCTCTCTTACTTCTTCCTCTGTCATACGTATCAGTAAACCGCTCTTCCCGCTTTGCAGCTGCCTAAGCCCTCTGGTTTCCAACACTCACCGCCGTGGCCGCCGCTGCGGCCGCACTGGCCATCTCTTGCTTGCCGCTGACCTGCCGGGCCATGCCGAGTCGTGGGAGGCCACTGCCGGGAGCAGGTTGGCCGTTGTTTGTCTGTCGCTTCACTGCCGGGTTGATGCCGCCGAGACCTCCGCCGACGGTACTGTGTCTTTTTGGGACTGCGGCTTTTGCTGGGCTGATGTCCCGGACGCGTCCTGCCAGACTTTGACGCGCAGCGCCAGGAGCAGGGTCGGGTACGTTTGGGAGTGGTCGAGTGGAGGTTGAACTTAGTCGTTTGACTGGTGAGGCGTTGACCAGGTGCGGTTGGGTGATGCTTCTGATCGTCTTTGGTGCAGCCTGGACTTTGATGCCTGTAATGAATTCATGCTGGGCGGCTTCATCCGGCTTCAGTCGTCGCTCGGGATCCCATCTCAAGCACCTTGTCAGGAAATCGAGGAATGCATCATCATCGCAGCGAATAGCTGACTGTAAAGTTTTCGAACTCGGCCTTCTCCTCTTGCCTTTGCTGCTGACTACCGATCGCGGCTTTCCAAGAGAGTCGAAGAAGAGCTTGCGACGCGTAGACTTCTCGATAAGGTGCTTATCCGGAGGCCCAAATACTTCCATAATGCAAGCAAGTTGCTCTTGTTCGTTTTCACCAGGGAAGAGCGGGAAACCAGTCAGCAGCTCAGCCAAGATGCAGCCAAGCGACCACATGTCGATTGGCATGCCGTAGTTCATTCCCAGGATGACTTCGGGCGAACGGTAGAATCGAGACTGAATGTAGGTGTACACCTTCTCGTTCTCCATACAGCTAGAACCGAAATCGATCACTTTGATCTCCGAGTGCGCCGGATGTGCGAGAAGAACGTTCTCGGGTTTCAGATCGCAGTGAATGACCTTTTTGCCTTTGAGCAGGACGAGCGAGTTGATCATCTGCTTCGCGAAGCGCCGGATAAGCTTGAGTGAGAAGCCACGGAAATCGTGGATTTTGATGAACTCGTACAGATTCATGCCGAGAAGCTCCGTTGAGATGCACAGATGACCGCGGAAATAGAAGCTCTGCGTAAAGCTGACCATGCTATGGGTTCCTTCGGGGTCCTAAACATTGTCAGCATATGGTGATCAGTTACGAAAGACAAGCTTACCCATTCTTTCAGCTTCTGCAGAATGTTGACCTCCACCAGAGCCTGCTGGTGGAAGCGCTTCTTGTTCCGGATGATCTTGACCGCGACCAGACCACCAGTTCTGTGATCGACACATCGCACGACCTGACCGAAACTACCTTTGCCGAGAACATCCACAACCTCATACCGATAAGCGAGATGGTCCCCAAGTACGATATTGTAGTCTCCGCGCTCGTCGTCGTATCCAAAATTGGCGGTATCGGATTCCAGGTTGCCCACAAGCTTCTCGGCGGTCGATGTGCCTGTAAAGTAGATGCTGTCGTAGTCGACAATTTCACCACGTTCAAACACGTTCAGCTGCTGAGTACGGAGCGCAGTCGTTGGCGAGATGCGATCCACAGGTACGGCACGCTGCCGTAAAGCGTCAAGTTCTCTCGCCTCAATCTCTGTCTTCTTGCGCCGCAAAGCCAATTTTGCCATTTCCTGCTCGGCAACGAGATCGTCGCGATCGAGTTTTGTGTCAATGGCGGGCCTGGGATTCCTGCCTTGGCCATGGCCGTTCGCCTGAGTGAATCGTTCCGACATGCTACTGACACTACTTCGGGCCTTGGGGTCCAACGTCCTGTATTCGAATGATTTCCGCACAGGTGGCTCCTGACCACTGGCGTCACCGTTTTGACCACCCCTCGCAAATCCTTCGGGGTATGATGACTTTCGTCTCGATACCAAGAAATTTGTCTTCGGTCCCTGCGCTGCTGCAGCAAGGTTACCGGTGGTCGCAGACGCGGGCAACTTGGGTGGTGGCATGCTGGAATGAGCCGGTGGTCGAGGTGGCTGATCTTCGACTTTTGAAGAACTTCGTCGACGCGTCAAGCTCAGTTTTCGTCTGATATTGCTGCCGAAAGACGAATTCGATGCTTCAGTGTCTGTTGCGGCTCCCTGAACCGCAGATTGCCTTCGTAGGTGGCTTCCCGATGGTTGCGCGCGAGGACCAGCAAGCCTCGAAGACTTCATGTCGGAGCTGACTGTGCTGATGCTCCTGTCGATGCTTGGCTTTCCACGTAACATGCCAAATTCACTATTCGATTTCGGCAGTGACGAAGATACGAAAGGTGAATGCCTTCCTTTTTCCTTGTCATTCCCCTTGATGCTTGAGGCGGCACTACTAGGCGGCCTGAATGATGCGTATTCACCTGCGTTGACGAACTGCGAAGTATTACTTCTAGCCGAAATTGGCATGGGCGCGGTTGCGTCTTGTTGGTGGTAACTCGAGGGAAAAGCAGCTTTCGAAGCTGTCATCGGAGTCGTGGGTGTTTTTGTGAGTTTCCTCGGCGGAGTCACAGTTCCTGAAGCGGCGACCGACGCTCGGTTCTGCATACCTGCAATCTTCTCCGCTGTAGGCGTGCTCAGAGGTAGGAGATTCAGAGGCGGAAGCCTGGGAGGATCACGCTTCCTTCTGCCAGGGGCTGTATCCGCTCCATTCTTCATAGCTTGCTGTAAACCCTCCGCGTATCCTCGAATGGAATTGGGCGTGTCCGCCACCCTCGTCGGTTCACGATAGCTAGCTTTACTAGACCTAGCTGAAACGTACTCCGCAGGAGACTGACTCTGTTCGCTTTCCACCTCCTGCTGAAGAACCATAGACTTGTGGCTGGCTGTTGTAAATAAAATGTCTTGTTCGTTCTTTGGCGATTCGTACGCCTTGGGAATCGCTGGAACTGGAGGAACAATTCCATTCTCAGGCCCATCTGGCCTTGCTTTCAATGTCGGCGACTTCGGGTCAGATGTAAGCGACTCAGCACGCCCAGAACCAGGCATATTCTGCCAGATTTGATTCGAAACGCTGCCGTGTCGCGATCTTCGTGCGGCATCGGGGGTGTTGCGACTAGATGAGGGCAGAGAACCGCTCTTCCGTCGTCCTGCGCTTGTGGGCGGCGATTCCTGGTATTGGACCGGAAACGGAGGAGGAGCATCAGAAGCGGTCATCGGAGGCGAGCTCCTGGCAGAACTCTGCATCATCGACAACCGCTTCATCCTCTTCACATCGGTCGGACTAATGGTCCTAGCACCGAGCCCACCGACTCCTGCCGCTGCGGGATTGATGGACATTCGTCTTCCAGACCCGGGTGTGCCAGCTTCTTGTGTTCCTTCTCTTCCAGGGGAATGCGATGTCGACCATGGGTTGCTCACGTTATCATTCGGCATAGTGAGCATGTCCGGATCCTGTCCGGCCATGGCGTACTGTGACCTGGCCTTTGCTGCTCTATTTTGCATGCCATTCTGCATGTTTCCAACATCTGTCGAGCCACTCGACTCGTGCTTGGACTGGCGTCTCCTGTAGGTCGACTGTCGATGTTCGTTGAGTTGCGGTTCGTCTTGCAGAAATGCATAGCTAGACGCACTCTGAGTAAGGATGCCCGGGCCAATCGATTTCCGGGGAGGTTTAGAAATGGCTGTCGTCGAGACTGACGTTGGAAAATGGCTCTGTCTTCGGTTCGATCTTGCTGCTGTTGCTTGTGCAGCTGGAGGACCCATGGGAACCGTAGTCCCTGGCGGATGTGTTGGGCCGGCCCCGTCGTTCATGCGTGTATTATTCTGTCTCATGAACGAGCCACTCCTCGGAACCCCCTGTTCTGCACTCGTCGTGGGCATCATGCTCTGTCTCCCACGCATGGGCTGTCTCTCTTCTCGCAGGTTGCTCAAGCTAGGGGCCTGCATTAGCCCTCTCTTTGTCTTCGTGGCCGCGTCCAGGCTGGGTTCCCCCAGTGTAATGCTATTGTGTAGGTCATCGAAATTGACGGCCGGGAGGAAGGAGACGTTGTCTTGCGACTGGACAGATGTACGAGCACCTGCCGGACCGGTTGCGAAATCGAAGCCCTGATTGCCGAGATTGTAGCTGCTCTGCCTCGATCGCGGTACAGGCGGCCCCCTGACGCTGCTGCCCGAGGCAATCCTCGTAGATTCCCTCATGGCGCCGCTGGTGGGCAGTTTCGAGGGCGATCGAGTCAGAGGTCTTGCACCCTGTGGCTGTTTGGCAGGACGGACAGATTGACGACGGTTAGGATTGGGAGCATGTTTTCTGGACGGGTCGTCGATGCTCTGGCGGGCGTCTGAGCTCGAACCGTTGTCCGAATCGACGGTCGAGGGTTTGAGCGAGGGAGCTCGAGCTGTGAGACACGGTCAGCCGGCGTCAGTAAGATTACATGCTTTCCTGCATGCAGGAGGCGTGGACGGTGGCAAGCGGGCGTGCGGGCGGGATTGCGTAGAATTATACGGAGCATCCTGTATTTCTTCAGGTTCAGCTGGGGAAGCACGCACCTTCGTGATTGTTCCAGTCTCGCCCTCCTTCTGGCCCGGCCGGCATGGGGTAGCGCGGGTTTGCCATTGTTCAAAGGCGAGCAGGCGGCATTTCGTTGCCGGGCAGCGATCGAGGTGTGGTGGTGGAGCTGCAGCGTGGTGTAGGTCGCTCAAAAGGGCGTGTTTGGCGGCGGGCCGAGTCCCATTCTTTTCGCGCGTGCAGAGGGCAGTAGTGTGGAGGATATGGTGGAAGCGGTGCAATGGAAAGGCAATGAACGTGTGGGTCGGGTGTGGGTGTTGTCGATGCAGATGCTGATGCAGGCTCGAGCAGAGGGAGCCGGCGTCTTGTGGGTGAGCGAGTTCACAGGAGTACTTAGAATGCAGACAGGGATTGAGAGTACGGGATGTGAGATGGTGGGAGCAGCCGGCACTGGCTCACCTCAACGCGGCAGCACAGAAGAGTCGTCTCCCTAGTTCAGGTAGGTGTCAAAATACATGCAGATCTACCGATGATCTGACAAGTTCTGGCTAGATTGATGGCCTGGCTGCACACGTATACAGCTTGCTTGGAGGCGCCTCTCCCAAGCTGCGCATCGAATATTATCACGCACACGTGCACTGGCGTGTTTTGATGCCGCCGCCTCGCTGCGGTGTGTAGAGTCGCAATCGCTGTGTACAGGGGTCAGACTCTCTAAGCCGCCCCCGTAGATTGTCCCCTAAACGCGTCTGACCGGTTGCTCTAGCGGCGGCCCGCGCTGCTTCGGCAACCGCCACGACCCAATCAAAGCCTCCAAAGCCAACAAACCCAAAGACCAAAAATCCAGTCCCTCCTTTTTCCGGGCGCTTGTCTCACATCGCAATTACCTCTGCACCGTATGTACGTGCGTGCTGCAGTGTACGTATACAAGGGCCGGTACGCATCCAACGCTCAAACGTCTGCAGGGTCTCACGCTGTTCCTCCCTCGAGATCGAACACATCGATCCGTGTGTGTATAGGATCTTGCTGTTGTTCGTGCGTGTTTCCTCGGAAAGTGGCATCTCCTGTCGTGCTCCGCCGGTAGATAGGTACCTCTAGGTACTAATCTGCACAGTTGGGCCCCGGTTCAGGGCCTCCTGAGCGACCTCTCCGCTGTCTGTGTCTCCTGTCCGTCCGCACGAGCCCTGGGATCCCTGATCGACTCCTGGCCGCCGGAGCCGCCGAGGCCGCCTCCTATTAAACTACGTCGAGTCCCGGGCCGCCCCTTTCTCCGAGCTTACACCCCGGCGAGCGCATGGTCCGCAGGTCGATACCATTAATGTTGTATTCTCACATCGATGAAGATTTGGAACTTGTGTGATGGTGTATGGAAACACAGAGGAGGCCAGGGAGGGCTTCTGGGAATTAACGAAACGAGACAAGTCGACCGTCAGCGCCATTGCAAGCCACCAGATGGCTACTCATCTCAAAAACCGGATTTGTCGACTTGAGCTTGACCTGAACAAGAGATTATCATTCGGTCGTCGTAAACACGATTCGTCAAATTCATCTGCTCGATCCCATCTCCAGATCAGATCTAGCCACCACGGCGCTAACAATAATCAACGATCATTTTCGCCCTAACCGATAACGTGACGTCGACTTTTTTGCATGGTTAGCCGTCGTGAGCTCTGGCGCGTGAAACGGCTGACATCTGATTTTGTTCAGATCACCGATCATGTGCAAAAAGGCTTGCCACTTGCCTGTAATCAGGTACCTGGCCACTCCTGCTCTAACCTCGCTTGCTTGCCATCTGCGATCGCTTGCAAAGAAAAATGTCGATAGTTCGCTCGTTCATATCTAAGCTTTTATTCAGATTATTGACTTCCCCTGAACTTTGTCTCTCTCTATCACTCCGTCTTTAGTCACGGTGAGATGCTCGCAGCACACATCACATTCGTCCCTGACACGTGCCATGAAATGTTTAGCATCCTCAAGTTTTGTGCAACGCAGTACTCATTGGCATGGACGATGAATGAATTCACATTGAGTATGTTCATTATGATTGTTTTCATCGGCACACATCGCAACTCATAATGCGTACTGCAAATCTGGTACGGAATCGTATTCAGTTCCAAGTTACGCTCTCGCACTCCTCAAAAACTGCACAACCCCCCCACAATACCCAACCAACCCCCCGATCCGTCGTTGTTCCTCCTCATGTACAGCCTTCCACTCCTCCAATTCCCGCCTCCTCTCCACCGTCCCCACCGCCTGCCCGCCGTGAATCCTCAAAAACACTGCCATCCAAGCCTGCACGACCTCGTAATCCCTCTTCTGCCTCAGCCGCTCCGCTAGTGCACGTACAAACGCCGCCAACTCGTCTACCGATTCGTCCTCAGAGTCGGGTCGTAAGCTGCGGATTTCTATGTCGGCGGCGGACGGAGGGAGGGATTTCACGTGGGCGATGAATGGCTCGTGGTCGCCGGTCGCGGCGGCAGCTAAGAGGGTCGCAAATGGTCTTTGGGAGCTGTGTTTTTGGAGGGCGGTGATGCGGGAGCGTTCGGATGCCGTGATGGCTAGTGCGGAAGTCTCCGCCTCCGTCGACGCATCCGGTTTAGGAGCGGTCTTGGGTTTCTCGAGAGACGGGAGGAAGAAGGGTGCTTTCTCCGGAGCTTTGGGCGGCTCGATGGGTTTGTTTCGCGCTGCAATCAGGTCGATGTGCAGGAGCGTCTGCCAGCGGGAGCGTGGGACGAGAGACAGTGTGGTCATGTCGGAGCTGAGTTGGTCGACGAGGGAGGATGTGCCGGCGGTGGGATCTTCCTCGGGTGTGTCGTCGTCTTCGAAGGCTGCGGCGAGGAGGGATTGGGCGCCTTCGCCCGAGTCGGTGGGAAGCATGATTCGAGCTGTCTCAGTGTCTTGGACCTGGCGGGTGGAGATGTGTTTGAAGAGTGCGCGGTTCGACCAGATGCTGACGCCGATGCTTTCGGCGTGCGCTGTTGCTAGGAATTCGCCGGTCGGCGAGAAGGAGAGGGCGGTACAGACGCTGTCCAGCCTCACCACGTCGATCAGGTGTCCGGTAGGTAAGTCCCAAACTCGGAGCATCGAGTCCATTGATGCCGCAACGATCCATCGGCCGTCGTTGGAGAACGTAAAGTCCTTGATTTGACCGACGCATCCCCAGAATTCTCTGACCAATTTTCGGGTCTCGATATCGATTACTCGTATCGAGAGATCGTCACAAGTCAGGGCGAGAAGCTCACTTGAGCGGTGAAATTTGCTTCCTGTTATCGAAGTCATGGGGTCCCAGTCGATTTCATGCTCCAGCACACCAGTCATGAAGTCCCAGAATTTGATCTTCCCATCCAGGCCGCAGCTGATCACCGTCCGGTTCATGTTGTCAACAACGATTCCAGTGACATCTCTGGTGTGCTTGCCTCGCCCTAATTTGGATTCGGCTGCCGATGTCGCTGGAACGTCAATGCCTTCAGCTCTTTGTGCTTCCCTGAGCTTGATCTGCTTAGCCTGAGCCGGCGTCAAGGGAGCTGGAAACCTCCGTCGATGATGCCCTGACTGCAAATTGTACATGTCGATGGACCCGCCTGCTGAACCAACAAAGGCGAAAGTACCGCATGGGCTCATTGCAACACTTCTGACTTCCGTGCCGTCGCTGGTCTCAAACGCCCATCGGCCTGCCTTTTTGCGTCCCCAAAACCAAGTTCGAGCGTACTTGTCACCCTTATGCCCCGTTACCATGCTTTCCCAGCCAGTGACGGGAGCATGAGGATCGACTTGTTTCGTCGTGACATTGGCCCAGACCGCACCTCCACCAGTTGATGCCCCCATCCCACCATCGCGGTTCAAATTCGAAGCCATGCAGGTGATTTCCGGTGCTTTGAGGTCTTCCAGTACTGAGCTTGTATCCATGTCGAGATTTTTGCCATTGAAGCCAAGTTTCTTAGCTTTCTTGCGGATGTTTCCTTGGCTGATTTCTGTGCTTTGACCATCCTTTCGCAAGCTCCATCCCCACAGACTTCGATCACGACCCGCGCTGAGAAGCCACTTGCCAATTGCATCTGCACCGTCCGACTCCGCGGGGAGGAACTGAAGGCTCGTGACTGGCGCCGCATGTCCGCTCCGACTGTGCAAAATTCGAGGTACCGCCGAGAATGGGCTTTCATCAAATATCCAAGTCTTGAGGGAGTTGTCTCGTCCGGTTGATACCAATACGCCCTGACCGGAAAGAAAGTCCACTTTGCTTATCCCACCGCTGACAGAGCCTGATCCTGAGGGTGGATTGTGCGCGTTGCGGAGGACACCCATAACACGACCGCCGTCGTTGAGATCCCAGATTGTCACATCGCCACTATCCTCACCAGCCGTGACCATGACACCATCTTGCTGACCTTCCTGACCGGCGCCCTGACCGTCGGTTCTGAAACTGATGCTCGACACTCGAGTCGACGACTTGAGTCTGAGGACAGTAGTGTCGCGGTAAATGTCATGAATGATAAGGCTGTTGTCAGCCCGCGCGATGCCAACCAACCCCAATGCCGGTGCCGGGGCAAGAGCGGTAACCTCGCCGGTCTGTGCAGTTTTCGGCACAATAGTGTAGACAAGCCTGCCCGTGTTGACGTTCCATATATCAACGCTCCCATAACTCTTTCCAACCAGTATCTTGTTCAAGAGCGTGGGCACGCTGCAAATCGGCCCAGAAAATCTGACCTTCGCCCCAGCTGCTCCGATTCCGCTCGACACATTCAAGGAGGCGTAGTGTTCCCACGTCCCAGTCTTCCAGACATGAATCCATTCTGAAGACACACCAACCAGCCAGGAGCCGAAGATGTGAAGCTGCGTAATTGGTGAGGGTGTCTGAGCGCTCGGCTGCTGAAGCTCGCCCACCTTGCGTCCTCTTTTGTATACCCATACGCCTTGATCTTTCCTGGCGCCGGTACCGAAGGCGGCGAAAACCAGGTCTTTCCAAGCATGTGTCGCTGTGATCTGAGACGGAGTTTGAGGACGGGTGATGAAGACGAGCTGCAAGCCGCGGCGCAAATCGTAGGTATGGAGGTTGCGGCTGGTGGAGGTGGTGATCTGAAAAGTAGTTTTGCCCAAGGGAACTAACGTGAACGGTACAGCTGTAGGCGATACCAGGCCGACTGTCTGTGGAGAGATTGTGAGCTTCCCGAGTCGTAGAATGTGAGAATTAGCTACTTACTCGGTACGGCGCAAAGATTCGAGACCCTTGAGCTGCCTTTGGCGGGCCGGCGGCTGTGACTTTCTGCCTTTTGGTCACTGGGCCATCATCACTGCGAACTATAGCAGCAGGCATGTCGGAACTTGGCGCACACGCAGATGGTGCATTGGTGGGGTTGCTCTGCGGTACTCTGCAGAGATCCCGTGCAGACTTTGTGATGCATATTTTTTTGAGTTTGAGATCTAGCGTCGGGCAAGACTCCGCGTATGTTTCAAGGTGCCAGGAAATGTCATGCACAAAGGCGCACGAATGGATCTGGTCAAGTTTACGAATACGTTTACAATGATGGTTTTGTTTGTGAATGTAATACTCGTGTTTATTGGATCTTGCTTACGCGGTTCCGTTTGCTCATGTAGCCAGGAGCCTCCACATGAATCTGCATATTCCGGCCATCACGAGCGCGTGAGCTTATGAGTCCACAGCCGTGGTTCCCCCACATTGCATTCCGACCAGTGCAAAGACATTATCCCGCAATCCCGATAATGCTGCAGTAAATGTCTTGAGGTATGAACCGAAACAAATAGTACCATTGATCTGGGTATCTTGGATCTTAACCATCCTGAACGCCGTTGATCCGTAACGCCATCATATGCTCCAGTGCGTAATATTGTGCTCCAAACCAGCCTTCGCATCAGAGCGCCGAAAGTCGGAGTCAATCAGAAAACTTCCAAGATTGTTAGTGGTGGTGGTGGTGGAGATGTCCGGCGAGTTCGGACGTGGACTTTTTGCCGCTTTGGGCAGCTCCCAGCGATTGTGCTGTTCCAAATAGAGTCTTCCATCGCATCAATAAGCATCGGTCGACCGGGCGAAGACTTTGGAGCTTGTTTAGTGGTCGCTTATCGCCTTTTGAAATCCGCTTATCTTCCAGAATCGTGAACCTCGGCATCTCACAAGGTAATGTCATTTAGATCTCTCATGACCACCGCCATCTGAGCTCGCTTGGCGGCTTCGGCTACCAAGTTGAAATCCTTCAGGTAAGGGTCTGCCGTGTTCGCGCTTGCGGGTGCTGGCGGCGCGGTCTGAGCCGGCTGCTGTTGATGTACCTGTTGCTGCTGCTGCTGCTTATGTGCCTGTTCGGCTTGTGACCTGGCCGCAGGAAACTGGAGTTGTTGTGATTTTGTGGCTGATGGCGAGGGCAAGGGTGCAATGGACGCCGTCGAGGCGGCGAGATTGTTCGTGGACATTATCATAGCCGGGAGACAATCTTTGAAGCTGCGGAAAAAAGGTAATGGAGCCGGGCAAAAGCACTAAGCGGAATGAGAAGTGGTTATTGCCGGTATAGGAGAAGAATGTGATGCGCAACAACAGCCAGCCAGCGGAGTCTTTCGGAATCCAACGAGTGATGACTTGAGCGGAGGAAGCGGGATCTGCGCCGCCGGGGTGAGCTTTGAGTAGCTCAAAGGCTGCACAGGCTGCACAAAGAGGCGAGAGATGATGTAGATGCAAGCATGCAGAACGAGCGGCAGAAGACCGAGGCTTGCAGCAATAGGCGAC
>UYJD01000003.1:1811484-1837538 GCA_900618795.1 Cyanodermella asteris | reverse complement strand
ATATGTAGGTATCGGCGGCTTTGTTCGGCCCAGGGCGGGTGAGTGGTACGAGCGAAGAAGAGGTCGCAAGTCTGTTGGCTTTGCTTGGATACCGAGTCGACGCCTCCGCCGGCACGATGGGCTAGAATTAGTCGGTTAGTGATGTTTAATCGAGTGGGGTGCAGGGAGGTTCGATGCACTTTAGCAGTTGATCGACAACCTCGGCGGTTGGTGGTTGGCCCTGTGAGATCTGAGTTCTCCTTCCCCAGTGTTCACGCACTCTATTGTTCGGCCCTAGCACGAGTTAGCAGCTCACCGAAACGCCGCCGGGGCCGCTCTGCTATGTCAAGTAAACTGATCTCGGCTGTCGCCCGCCGCTTGCGATGCTTGGCCTGCTCACTTGACATCCGCAGCCGCCAATGGCGGACTTGCCCGACGACAAGCTCGTACTCTAGCCGATTCGACCTTCTGGACCCTGTGACCCAAGTGCTTCATCTGTGCTGTTGAACATCCTTGGATGCCGTTTACCATACCACATGTGTCCGTTTCAGTTTAAAGACCGCTGGGATTCGGGTCACGAGGTATGGACGACTTATGTCAAATTTGACAACCACTCGACTCAATTGATGAGATGTCATTGCGGACACCGGACGAGGCAGAAGGCTCCTAACTCATGTGGGGGCCATCTTCCTCGGACGTATAGGTACTGAGCAGCCGTAACCACTGGTAATAACTTGGGCACCAAGACTCCTTCAGCTCATGCTGTGGTTGACCCAGCATGATACTCGTACAAGCCGCTGCAAGAGCTGCACTTCACATCCCTTGCCTTGGATCCGTGCTGTCTGCTGCGTCACCACTGCTCGTGCTGAGCCATGATTCTCCCCCACTCGTGATCTGGCTGTAGGTGATGGAGCCTTGATTATTCGAAGCATAACAAATATCAAGCTGTGCCGATGATAATTGAGGTTGCCATGTCGACGTATGGAGATCTTCTGGAAGTCTCAGACACTTCGTCATAGGGTCCCAGAAAGTGCGGAACGGCGGTTGTCCTCAGGGCCTTATCACGGCCAAAGTAACGCCCAGCAGGGCATTTTAGCTCGAGTTGATCTGCTGCATTTAGCCGGAAACGACGGTCTGGAGGCTGGCATCTAGAACCGGAAGCATGTCCATGTACGGTAGCGCAGGCGCCACGCCGCTCGTAAGTGTCCAGCATCAGCAGCTAGATTTCACCACGCATGGGTATACATTTACCTGCGTTTGGTGAAGATGAACGAGTCTCTGCTTCATACAGTTCTCAGATTTGGCATTGTCACAATTACGATTGCTTCCTGGTGTCTTAAGAAGGAGTGCAGTCCTCGCAATGAGACCCGTGAATTTCCTGCCTTTTCTTTTTTCGGCATTGAATTTTAATTGAAAGGACTCGAATGCTACTTGTGATGTTGAGCTTGTTGAGGATAGTTGTGATATCGATTTGAGGAAACCGAGGATGCTTTGCAAGCTATTATGAGCTGGCGAGTACAAGATTCTGAGAAAAGGAGATCTTCGTGACTTGTCTAACGCTTGCACATGATCAATCTGGGGTACCGACGCCGTCAGTCTGGTGTGCTTTTTTTGCAAGCATGATTCGAACTGTTTGGGCTGATTTCTACATATCCGATTAGCGAGTCATTAGAAACCAGCATTTTCTTCCTCGAGCTGGAGCTAGGTTTGCCACCGGGAGCTCATTGTTCGTACATCAATCCGGTGCTGACAACTTTCACATCAGTTGTGACTCTCTCGCGGGCAAATGGGGTTGATCACATGCTTTGAATACAGAACGACCCGAAGAGAAAGTGCCGAAACGGCGTTTCTCTTCGGGTCGTTCACCTTTGGCAAACACCTACCTTCACACCATATCAAAGAGTATGGCTCGGGGATGCAGATCTGGCGAGGAGAGCATCGACGCTAAAGGAAAGCGAGCCCAACAGAGCATCTCAACTGAGCTGGATGGCTTGAACTTTGACTCAGCCAGCTTGGAAGATCCCTAATCCCCAATCCAACACAGACCATCATGAATCAAGAGCCAATGCATGAGAACCGCAAAATGAAGTTCGAAAAAATCCGATTTTCCACGATATTCCTAGCCGTACAATAGCAAATCATGGTCGTGGTCCGCCTGCCATTTCCGGCAAAATCGCTTAAACACCGTAACAACCCATCATGAAGCCGTGTTATGTACCGTCTACTTGTCCTCCTTCTCGGCCTTGGCCTTTGCCCTCTTCTCCTTGGCACCTGCGTAGCGCTGCTCGGCTCTCTGCTCACGGAGGGTTCTGTATGCGTTCTCGGTGCCCTTGGGCAGACTGCTGGTGGAAACTTCGGACACGGCGTTGAGGATGTTCTTGTTGACAATGGGGAAGCCAAGCTTGGACTTCTCGGTGCGCTTGCCCTCGACGACAGCCTTGGTGTCGGCCTTGCCCGAGTCGCCCTTCTTGACCTTGCCGGCGCGTCGGGGGAAGACCACAAGGCGGCTGATGTACTCCTTGAGGCGCTGGACGTTGATGGCCAGAGATTCCTCGGAAAGGTTGGTGCGGCGGCCGTCAACGCTGATGCCGACTGTCTGAGCGTACTTGCGGGGGATACCGGCAGCCTTAAGAATCATTAGATTGCGGTCTCCAACATGAGACCAGTCCTTCGACGCACCTTCAGCTCGGCGAGCGAGAAACCACGACCAGCACGCAGCTTCATGTTGTACTTGATGGTCGGGCAACGAACAGCAGGGCGCAACTTGTCCACCGGACGAGGAGCGACCTTTGCGGCCTTTGCAACACGAGCATTGCGACGACGCTGCTTCTTGCCGGGCTATTCGTGTGTTAGCCTTTTGAACCTCCGTTTCGAACCCATGCCATGAGCGTATCAATCCATCGTACCTGGTCGAAGTGTGTCCTGACCCGACGCTGCCAATCCTTTCGGAAATCTATACAAGTCTTAGTCCATGCCCGAATGCTGCCTTGTTCCTGCTCTTGAACGTACGGTTGTGCGGAAGCTGCTGGTTGTACCTGATAGTCTGCTGCGCATTAGCACGAGATCGAAGATTGCAACGTCCATCGCCTCGAAGCGATAATGGTTGCACGATAGAAGATACTGACCATCTTGACAGCGGGTACCTAAGCAGGAGTTGTCGATGTGAAAGATTTGCGGGATGACCACCGCTCGAATTGACGTCCTGCTAGTATCGCGGGCGGAAATTCGCGAGCGCACGCCAGCTGTGTGGGCTTGCCCTGCGCGCTAGTCCGCTTTCGGCTGGCCAACCAAGCTGCACTCATCCAGGAATTTCTCACCAGAGGTCTTGGCATCTGGCCGACTGTTCGTCTTGTGTTGCCATTTTGGCCACTCACGGTGCTATGCGACCATATATTGTACGCGCGAAAGTTCGAAAATTGGTTTCTTGAATCTGAACGTACCGTCACAGTTCGTCTCAAACGGAGAAGATTGAGGGAACAAATCTCGATGTCAAACTGTCCATCCATCTGCATTTCAACACCCGAGACTAGATGATCGCATTTTACATGAGTGCTTCGTTGATCACTGGCAAGTGTGACTGGCAGCATGATCTCGGTAGCTTGGTACTCCTTGTTTGCGAATTTCTTTATGCTTTCTCTGCTTGCACGGCTTTGTGCTTTTCATAGTCAAAGCCAAGCTGCTTCAGGGTCTTGATATTCTGCTTCCCGTCTCGTAAATTGGCGAAAGCCTTCTTGACAGCGGCCATTTCGCTTCGCAACCAATACTCTCGTTCGTTCCACAAATGAGGCAAGTGTCTTCCAGGGCCTTCTATTGCCTCGGATGCCCATTCCACTAGATGGTTGTGGTAATCCAGATCCTGCGGGTACCCCATCGAATGGAACGCTTTCTCAAGCGTAACAGTATTAATCTCCTTCCCACGAGCCTTGAGAAGATCAGCTTGGGTCCTCCAGCGTTCCAACTCCCATAGGTTCATTTCTGTGCTTGAGGGAAGCGTGAGTCTGCCGCTCCAAACTCGCGCAACAACCGCTGCTTGGGCCTCTCCTAAGGGCATTGGTAGGACCTTATTTGGCATGCCCATGAATGTAAGCGTGGGATGAGGACGCCAGAACAGGTGCTTATACGTCCCGTGGACCATATATCCTGTGCTTGTGATTTGACTCTGTATTGGGTCGTCCAGGAACGGGAAGTTGAAGAAGTATCCCGTGCAGTATAGTACGACATCAACGTCATGCTCGACACTCCCGTCATCAAACCTCACAGCGCGATTGCCGTCTCGAGGGTCTATGTATTCTACTACATTCGGCAGCTCCTTGTGCTCAGCCCAATCCGGAAGCTTGAAAAGTGGTTCAGAACGAGCGGACATGATGATTGGTTTCTTGCAAACTGTGGAAATCTGTGAACCGATATCGACCCCAGAAGAAGCGTTTCCAATAATAACAACCTTTTTACCAGTAAACTGTGCAGCATCGCGGAACCACTTTGCATGCATGATGGAACCTGGATAGGCTAATTGCCATGCGCTCAGGCCCTTGACGTCCGGTAAACTCGGCAGCGCGAAATGGCCATTGGCAAGGGCAACAGCGTCATAGTCGGCGGTCGAAGACTGGCCAGAGACCACATCTTTGGAGGTCAAGCTCCATGAATCCGCGTGTCCGTGTCCGGACCGTAGCTCAAGGCCCGTGACCTGCGTACTGAAATGCACGAGATGCTTGATATCTGCGCCGTACTCCTCAATATACTCGAGAACGCGTTGCCTGGAAGGGAATAGCGGCACGTTCTCCGGAGAACTCTTGTCCGAGAAGGTCATTAGAGTGTGAGGTATGTTTGTCTCTAGATGATCGTACATGGGTGTCATGACAAAAGGGGGCTTGATATCTGTCGCACCATCGGATTTGACGTGCACTTGGTCGAGCGCACCCAGGGGCCGAGTCTGGGGAATGGGAACAACATCGTCCTCCTGCGGCTGGGCCCATATCCACGCTCCACCGAATGAAGATTGTTGCTCAAATACATCGATTTTGTCGAAATGTTGCTCCCCAACTAGGTGTTTCGCCGTTGATATGCCGATGGGACCAGCTCCGATCACGGCGACACGTCGGATGGTAGACGGGCTCTTGAGACCATTCATAGTGAACCTCGCCGTTGAATCTTTTCATGGATACCAAATTTGCACTCGTCTAGCGAACGATGATTCACTCTAAAGTTGTGATGAAATCGAAGGAATTGGTGATGCCAGTCGCGCCACCACGTGACTCGACTCGGACGACACAAATGCCAGCACACGAATCTCTTGCGTCAGACACACCTTTTGGGCCACAACAACTTGGAGTGCACTTCATGTCCAATCTGCTGGGACAGTTCTTCCAGCAGATCACTGCCCTTTGCTGACACGTGAACTTGGCCATCTGGCATTCATACGAGATACTGAAGGCCATCGAGACAACAGACAGGTGAGCAAGACGGGTGGATGACAGCTAACTTCAATCGATTACAGTCATGTGGCAGGATATATTCTAGTTACTGTTGTCTCGAATGCTCTCAAACAGTCACACTATTGATTCTTCGAGAACCGAATTGTCCCACATCCTGGCATAATTTGTACCGTATGAGCCTTTTCCTGGCCACCGCGCCCGGCGGCAACCGTGAAGCCCTTTCACAAGGAGTTCGGATGGCGTCTGCGATGCTTAGTAAAGAGACCGCTTGATTTAGTATCGCCGCTCTGGCGTCTTCAGCTGTTCGAATTCTCCATCTCTTACCATCTCCTTCGCGGACACCATCGAACTGTGGAATGGCGTGCGCCTGTATGAAATTCCTCACCATTTCCATTTCGCGGCCAGGATCGTGGTGCATGTGCCCACTGGACCTGGTTTCTGCGAAGAATGTCAGGGCGGACAGTGACCAACCTTGCTTCCACTTGTCTATCAACTCATCAGCAGTGTCTTTCGACACCAGATCTGACCAGGCGTTCGATGAGTTCTGGTCCTGCTGGCGTGCTTGCCGGCGATCATAACCTGACACGAAATCTGCGAAGAGCCTGGTCGGCAGGCGCTTGTTGCCGTGTGGGTTCAGAGCTTCCTCGACAGAAAGAAAGGGTTTGCCGGTCCCGTCGTCATTGTCGGTCTCCATTGACTCAGTCACGCGTCGATATGACCTTGTCTCATGGCAGTGACTTGGCCCGACGACATTTCTGCTGATGATCTTGGCCCATGGGCTTTTGGGAAGTTTCACGCGGCGGTCAACGCTCATCGTGTTCTCATCAAATTGGAGCCTCTTGTTGTTTTCGAACTTTTCCTGTCGATCCTCCCGGTCAGATGACCATGTGACTGGTGTTCCATACTGTATCGATGAATGCATCCAGCTGTAATTTACTCCTGCTGCTTGCGCTTCGTTCAAAGATGAGAACAGCCTTGGTTGGACATCAGAAAGTTCGACTTGTGAGGCTGTTGTCGAAACACGACGTTTCACTACCGGCGCAGAGCGGCGCAGCCTTGCAGATCGCGATGAGGATTTGAATCGTGGAATCGTACTTGATGTGCGTATCATTGCCAGTACCGGACTGGCTTTGTGGTTAGGTTGAGCTGGAGCCATGCTAATACCTTCGTTCTGTTCTGAAATTGGGAAATTGAGTTCCGAGAATCACTGTCCACTACCAAGGGACATATTGATGGCATCGAGGTCTGTGCGATGAAGTGTTGTGTTTCCCTTTGTTCACGTTTGCACCGTGATGGAGCTATGTGGCGGCTTTGTCACGTCAATGCTGGTTGTTCGGCATTTGTTCTCGAAGTATGGCTTTGTTCTCCATCACTGGCCTCTACCAGCTGAGCTGTGATGAATTAGAGCTATTTGCTCCTACAGCTAACAATACGCATAATCGCAGAGAGTCGAGGCATATACAATGCCATTGGACCTGCACACTGCGAGCTCGACAGAAGGACCGACAGGCGAACTCGAGACTGGACTGAATGCTTGACATGGCTATTCATAACAACACGAACAGTGTCTTCGCCTATCAAAGCATGACTTCGCCTCTCAAAGCATAAGACACGGCACCATCACTCGTTACCACATCTTGTGCATCGCTTCTACGCTGCATACGCACACACCTTGTTATACACATCGCTTCAATAAGACACCAACGTTCAACAAAAGCCCGAAGTCACAGTCATATTTACCACCGCCGGTCGGTAAGCAAGCTCAGCTATGGAAGGTCAAATAATCAAACGACACTCCGTCCTGTCAAACATGTATTATGGTCAAGAATTCCGGAACAGCAGATATCGTGCACCAAAGACGTTCATGCAGGAGGTGCCCGAGGAGAGACTGCCCTGCCCTGGCGGTCGTGCGCTACAGCTTTGGCGCGTCCCTTTCAGAGATCTGATAGATGGTCTTGTACGTGACAAATCGTTCAAAGGGAAGCTGACGCAATGGGGCGGTCCGTCTGGGAGCCCAAATCCCTACACAGTCCGCTATATTAGGGAGCTCGCACATGATCTGGACCCCGAAGAAGGTTTCGAAAAAATTGAGCATAATCACGACGCTGTACTTTCCCTGAGACTAAATTTCGACCGGGGCGGTATCTTTCCAATGGTCCGGGACAGCTGCGACATCACGGTTCCATTTCTATTTCATAGCGAGGAACAAGCCGCAAAAAACGCGGTGCTTGAAGCATCATGCAAATTCAGGGTGCCCGGGCTGCCTAGTTCCCACATGTTCAAAGGCGTTATCTATGAGTTGACCGCATGGATTCAAAGCACTGTCAAGAACCCTGACGCTGGCGGCTTCTGTTGGGGTCCTGATACAGTCGTTAGAAGAATCGAGATCCGGCCTTTGGGAGTCTCCTATGGTGATGATCTGGATTTGGACAATCTGATCAGCGTGCTTCAAACCTCAAAGCACTTGGACCTACAAAAGGATACGCTCAAGCAGTCACTGGCATTGGCTATTCGAAGCATCCATGTGGTTCCACGAAAGCTTCACGTCAAGAGCTGCGTGTGCAAGTCACGTACCGATTGTCCATTTTGTTATGGGCCTGTTCCAGCCTACAGCCGTACCGACCCGGGTCTCAGGATGGATGATGACGACTCGCCGCCAGTTCCTCTCTTCCTTACAATTTGTGCCGACACAGAAATATCCGCACTGGACACATCATTCCGCGCCAACCGGGGCCCAGATCCACCGCTTCCGCTCATAGATGATCTCGCAAGGCAGCGCCGCAGGGTGAAAGCCATTATTGGGATGATCGACTTGTCGGCTTTCGACCAACAACTCCACAACGCATCTCTTGTGGAGGAGGCTTTGTCCTTGGGACGATGGAGCGGCCCTTCCAAAGATGCCGTACTTGAAAGCCAGGCGAGCAACTTGCGGCAGTTAGATTCGGAAATGTTCTACATCAACCAAGACATACTGGACGGGCTATATCCGATGTCGTCCTTTGCAAAAGAACACCAAGAGATCACGAACGGTGACCTGACCGTACTTCATCAAAACCTGGCTGATGGCTTGCGTTATGCCAAGGGCGGATTGGAAATTGCCCAAAAAATGCGTCGTTTGATGGCAACATCCCGCGCTTACATTGACAACATCGATCCCAAAACATCTCCAGCCAGCCTCGGATATTTGGTCGATTGTCGAGCGAAGGTGGCACAGCAACGGCATGCAATCAATCGCTGCAAGGTCGACATGCGTCTGGCGCGCAACACTATCAGTTCCAGACAGCGCAGACGTCTCGGACAGCTAACGCCCTCGTATACCACAGTCGTGTGGTGTCCGAGACTCGGTGAACGCTTCCAATCTGTTGAGGCAACCGTGCAAATGCTGCATAATTCCAGCAAGAGAGCGAGGGAACTGTGTCATGGATGCTGCACGTCCGTGGGTCACACTTCCAGCCTGATAGGACGAATAAGCGGAGAAATCGAAGGTCTGTTCGAGCTGGAGGCCTGGATACGCGGTGGACAGGGGTCACGCTACACCGGAGAGCTCATCAGAAACTTTTACGTATGCGTGTCAGAATTTGTGGCAAGGCTGGACGATTTTGAAGCAATCATGTCAGAGAACTCGATTCCGTATTACAACTTTGACCTCGGTCCCGATTGTGAGACGACACCAAATGAAGTTATTGAGCCCGGGCGTTGGCATCAGCTGATCCGCCAGTGTAGGGTGGATCCCAATTTTGATGTCATGTCGGCTTTGATGGCATTTCCAGCAGTGGCTCCACTGATCCAGGCCTTTCCCGTAAGGAAGGTCCACCCCAAAGCTCCGAATCCATTGCCGCTCATTTTCTGACCAGCAAGTTACGACCAGCCAACGAGGTTCAATACCCAAAACCGGAGATGCGAAATCGAAGCTAACGTTGTCTTCATTCGAATTGGCAAGGGTGCAAACGGCGAGGTAGGTCCACGCCTTCTTCCGGCAGATTGGATGGTACCCATCCTCAAGGAAGAAAATGAGAATGAACTCCTGGAGTTGAGGCTTGTAGAGAGCCTTGATGTCGATTTATGGAACAAGGAACCGGAAAGTGAAGTTAGCTTGGAGTCCAACTGGGACAGTGACTCGCAGAACAGTAGCTCTGACGACGAGCAGACATCTGGCGAAGAATACGCAGATACCGATGCCGCGGCCTCCTTACTCAGTGAACCTGTTGCTGTCAGTGGGCCGGTTAGTGAGGATGTTATGGATACCGAGTTCGACTGGGGTAGTCAATGGGAGAGTCTTGGCTCTGACGACGAGCAGACAACCGACGGAGCTACTGAAGTTCCCAACGGTGCGCCCTCCTTCCTCAGTGAACCTGCTGCTGCCAATGGGCCGGATAGCACGGATGCTATGGAGCCAGAGTGGTAGACTGGCCTACGTGAGAGCCTTTCGTTCACATAACTTTGCTCACAGAGGTCAATACTTACTTTCGCGGCAACTAGACCGGTCTCCGCATAGCTAGATGAGAGTATATTTAATAGCGTGAGTGTCCCTAATCCAGTGCCATTGAAACATGCATTGACTCTTGTGTTAGTTCATTTCGTGTAAGGTTTCCTTCTGGAAACATCGGATGATTTGAACGTCTGAGTGACGGCACTAGCTGATGCATTGAAACTTGCGACATTCGATATGCAAGTAATGTTGGCACACGTACAACCCGTCCGGCGATGGCACTACTGCAAAGTGCCCTGCTACCGATCATTTTGATCCTTACGCGATGCGCTTGCTCGGATTCTCGTGCCCTGACATCGACATTCGACCATGGATGTGGGTGCAATATCATGTGGTCTAAAGCTCGCGTTCCTTGTTCCCGAAAATAAATTTTGTCTAACCGCCATACTCGACCATTGGTAGCAAAACATCGCACCGTTCAAAGCTCAGCTTCCGCGTAAACCCCAAACTTCCAGCTTGATTCCAAAATGGGCTGCATGCAAGCTCTCTTATATAGGTGCACCTGTGTAGCGCATCTGTTTCTTCGACCAACTCCAACCATCCGACGCAACTTCACCAGGAGCAAGAGCGGCAAGTACAACAAGGCGCAGCCAACCCTTCACAAGCCACCTCCGACTCCAAGAATCCGTATCAACCATGGCTGCCTTCAAGTGAGTGTCAAAGTCCCTTCTTACCCGTCCTTCCCTGACACAGCTGCAGGAAAATGTCTGACTACACGCCCTCCGAGCGGTACATGATGCGATACCGTGGCTTCAAAGGCCACACCGACATAACATGGGCGGCAACACGCCCAGCGAATCCAATCTTCCCTCGAGAACCGGACAATTCCGCGAAGAAAGTCCTGGAGCAATCAGACTTTCCCCAAGAACTCGACAATTTCTCGAACAAAATGCAGGATCTCAAGGCCAAGCTGGATGAAATGACCGCGAACTTGTATAGATCGCCGTCGCTTGACAAGAAGGTGGCGCGATTGGTGGTCAGGCGAGGTGTGGCGGAGAGGGAGAGGATTGATCGGGCCAATTATGCGGCTGTTTTGAAGGCGCGGGCTGAAGCTGAGGAGGCGCGGAGGCAGCAGGAGCAGCAGGAGAAGGAGGATGAGGAGCGGGAGGATGATGAGTGTGAAGATAGCCTGTGGGGTTGATAGGTGATGCGTGGAAGAATGATGAAAGGAAGCACAAGCCCTGGCCCAAGGTCATCAATGCCCTCAAACTGAAGAGGAATGGAAATGGTCTCATGAGCGCCCAAATGCTGTGATCAGGCAGAGGCGTAGCGGAACGTTTTGGATCTTGATGATACTTGAGACCCCAAGATCTGTTATGTATTAGCCAGCTAGGTAACTACCATAAGCTCAGGTTTTCCACGGCATGACTCTCATGCACTGTCACCAAGACTTTGTGGTATCTTCATTGAGTGCTCGTACTAAACAAGACGAGCCGCAGCTGCAGATGCTTGGCAGTGTGGTTCAGCGGGGGTGAGTAGCGTTCGCCCCGGCTGCTGCAGAGTCCTCGTGCATCAGCTTGCCGTGTCCATCTCTTGTCCATGCATGCCTGTCCGCTGTCCCCAACCAGTCACGATCTTGTCCTCGATGTTGGCGCGTCGATGGTGCTCGTCGTCCGTTACCCAAAACCATTTGTGGGATTGTCGTTTACTTGGGACAGTCGGGGCAAGGATCTGTGTCATTGTCTTTTTGTCCTTCCTGTATCATCTCCGCCATGCACTTCTCACGATCATGGAGGGTGTCCGAGGGCCGACCGCAGAGTTTCCAGACTCCGACCATATTTCGCTTTGGCGCGGCGCACCAGTCGATGGTGTGTTTCTTTGTATCCTGTTTGCAATTGAGGTACACACCCCTGCGGTGACACATGCTCGGTCCGATAACGACGAATAGTGAGTTCGTCGAAGGTCCGAGTTGCGGTCAGACAGTGGTATCAATTTAGGATGTGAAGATCAGACAACTTCTGCTTCTAGCTCCGACGGCGCGAACCGCAAGTCTCCCACCAGAATATGTAGACTTATATATTGCTTTCATCATCTCCGTCGAGGGGTAGCGGTGGAAGCTTCTTTGTTCTGTTTGTACTGGACGAGAAATTGGTCACCTATCGAGGTAACCGCGGTTCTTGCAGTGCCTCTAGATCGGTACTGCCATGTACGATGGTGGTCCCAGGGTACAATGGGGGGAAGGAAGCATGGACAGGGGTGTGCAAACGTATAAGAAGGGAAACATAGAGAAGGTGAGATCCAAGTCAATCTTACGATGACGTGTGAGTTGAGCCTCCTGGTGGGCCAAGACTGCGGCGACAGCAGAGATGTAACAGCTTGGGAGTGTATCTGCTGTCAGATGTCCCTGTCCTCTGGTCCCTGACAGGAGATATAGGGGACACGCCAATGGTCCAAGCTTGCGAGAGCCGGGTAGGTTCAAGGGTTTGAGAACTACTACTGCCAAACAATGATTGAGCAAAGTCAACGATAATGGTAGACAGCCGACAAGGCTTCCAACTTGCTGAGATGCAGCCTTTTCACATGCATTCGAACCTTGGGAAGTAAACAAGAATTCGCCTTACGAAGGAAGAGACGAAGTACTCTCAAAGACTTTCTGGGGTGAAAAGATACCTATTTCCGGGACTCGGTGCTCCTGGATGCGGTGCGGGTGGTGAGGAAATGCAGGATGACGTCAATTGCTCCAGCGCGGGCTGAGCTGAATCGCAGCACGAGGGGACGCTTCCAGCACACGATCACGGCTCGTAGATCAAGCCTGCTCCTCTGACTAGAACCCTCGTATCGACTGTAAGGCCCCTTGCTTCATGATTGTCGCACTCAAAGATCGTCTCTGTGTCTGAAGGCCCATCATCGGCGTGCGTCGCCAAGCGAGGTCTACGTTACTCCGCTTGGGTTTTGTCGATCCGCCTTCCGCCCTCTCGACACAGCCACATCATAGGCAGACGACCCTATATACCTCAGACGCCTCTCTTTCCTTTGTCGCAACATACCAGTCCACAGCATCGTTCATCCGCGAATCCCTAGAAACGCCGTCAAGATGAGTTTGAAAGGCGTGGGCAAGTCCCTTGTCAGGGTAGGTTTTCGCCCCAGACCGCCCACCAGCGCGTTGCTCATCATTCCCTCCAGGCACCGCAATCCATAAAGCAGAGGTTCAACATGGGCGAGATTACCAAGGACGCCGTCTACATTGATGCCGAGCGCCGCTTTCAAGAGCTGGAACAGGAAACCAAGAAATTGCATGACGAATCTAGGAAATACTTCAACGCAATCAATGGAATGCTCGACCACCAGATCGAATACGCCCGCGCCATCAAGGAGATCTACAAGCCCATATCGGGACGAGTCTCGGACCCAGACTCTTTTGTTGCAGAAGGCAATGACGCGGGCATAGAAGCTTGTGAGCAATATGAGCAGGTCGTGCAGGAACTAAAGGAGACAATCGCCCCGGAGCTGGAGATGATCGAGCAGCGTGTTATTGCCCCGGCAGACGAAATGATTGCGGTGATCAAGGCCGTACGCAAGGTCACGGTCAAGCGTGACCACAAGCAACTCGACTACGATCGGCACAGGGCCACCCTGAAGAAGTTGCAGGACAAGAAAGACAAGTCGCTCAAAGACGAAAAGGAAATCTACAAGGCGGAAGCAAATGTGGAACAGGCGACACAAGATTTTGATTACTTCAACGACCTGCTCAAGAACGAGTTGCCACGCCTTTTTAAGCTGGAGCGCGAGTTTATACAGCCTCTTTTCCAAAGCTTTTACTACATGCAACTCAACGTCTTTTACACGCTGCACGAGAGGATGCAGAATATGGATATCGGATACTTTGACCTGAGCTTGGACGTCGAGGCGGCTTTTGGGAAGAAGCGCGGTGACATCCAGGAACGGGTGGAAGCGCTTTCAATATGCAGGTATAAGACTACAGGCGCGAAGAGTAAAGTCACCGGACAAGCTGGGCCTGCCGGTGGCTCGAAGTACGGCGTGAACAAGTACAGAACCGAGGGGTCGCCTCGAATAGACCCCGACGAGCCTAGCGATGAAGCACCGCCACCTCCCTACAGCTCACATCCAAGTGTAGCAGATACGAAACTGCCCCCAGAGAAATCGCCCAGCCTTGCGCCACCGGGATTCGCAAGTTCCTTGGGGAGAGCAAACAGCACTGGCAGCAGTCTTGCCGCAGCAGCGAAGGCGAAGGGTGCTGCTCCTCCACCTCCGAAGCCCAAGCCCAGCGCATTGCGTGCGTCGCATTCTGGCACTCCAACAGCTACAGCATTGTATGACTATGAAGCACAAGCAGACGGCGATTTGAGTTTTAGCGTTGGAGACGTCATTGAAGTAACGGTCAAGGGCAACTCGGAAAACGAGTGGTGGACAGGCAAGGTCAAGGGGCGAGAGGGCCAGTTCCCAGGTAGGTCTTGGCCGTGAGATCATCTCGATACACTTGCTGACAGCTTATACAGGAAACTACGTCAAGTTGAATTAGAACCGATGAGGTCAGTGCAGAGAGTGAGGTTGCACGCGTACATGGCAATGACGGTTGGAATACGAGAGCATGGCATGCATTTGTGGAGCGTATAGGGACTGTTTTCAAAGTTACAGATACTCCTAATACTGTAATGCAAAGTTTTGAAGCCACACCCTTTTCCAAGGGTTCGAAAGCTGGAATCATTTCGAAACGTGGAAACCTTCCTAGACACACCAACATTTGGCAGAGTGACCAGGGCAACGACGGATTCATGTGTAGAATAGCACCATCGATTGCAGGCATCGCTGCAAATCTGTCTGTATGCACCCGCGAAGTCCAGCCCTGCAACTGTGAGACATCATGAGAACCTTGATCAAGGTGTCAGGGCCCTCGCTTTCGAAACCTGCATTCTTTGGACGTTCAAACTTGGCGCAAAATTGATTTCATGAATGCTCATAAAATCTCCTCTGAGCCCAATTGGGTTCAGTATTGCCAATCCCTATCGTGGGATATATCGGACATGGTTCACATGCCAAGCAATATAGTCGTACACGCCTCTGATTGGCTAATCGTTCCTCTGTGGGCCACTGGAGCCGCAAATCACGTGCATATTTCAAGACTCGAACGACGTGTCGTAGGCTCCTAGTTCAGTCATGCGACGCATTGACGATGCAAAAGAGGCCGAACACGGCCTACTGACGGGCTTGTACCGTGAGACTGGTAGTCATAGCAGGTTCGATCCTACCTTTTGGTTATAGCTCTTTGTGACGTTTCTTTTCTCGCGAAATGCTCTCTTCTTGGAGGCCATGTCCGCCGTGGCTTCACCCCCCGGTAGTCGAGCTCTCCAGAAAGCAAAAACTTCACCACAGGCCCTAGAATCGGGGGTTTCTGAGGCAATTGCAGCACCTAGCACTCCCCCGGATGAGTTCGCTGAACGCGTGAGTCTCAGTGGCGGCCGGAGGTCGATTGCGTGCGCTTTTCCAGTAAAAGTCACTGGACACCAGCAGAGAATTCCTTTCGGACGGGACAGGACTCAACAACAGGTCGATAGTATCTGAGCCACCTCGCACTCTTCGGTGAGAAATGTGCTGCCCAAGTGACGTCTGATCGAGGTTGGACTCGAGGCACTGCGCTCGCATCGCGCATCCTGACTACCGCCAGCGCCAGACAAAGGTTAACAGCCAGGAGCAGCTTCACCAGACGTCGATGGATAATTAACGCTTTCAATACTCTCCTAGTATGTCTGTTGCTCCGCTGGACTTCGCAGAGGTCAGAGATCGAACCGTAACCGTGCGCGCAATGCCAGACTAGCCTGGGTACAATCTGTGAGATCCCAGATATCCAGTTGATACCGAAAGGCATTGATGAAAGTCTTTGAAAAAAGTGCAAACCTTACAGCTGAGAATTGATAGCTTGTAGGAACCAAAACGGCCGACCATGGCACCATCAGTGAAAGCAGACACGTATTGATGCGAGTCTGAGAAAGAAGCAAATATCTGACAGCTTGCCTAGAAACCGAACCAGCGGTCCACCAGATCATCCATGGGAAGCGGACAGGTATCTACACAATCGATGTATGCGTGTATGCATGCATGGAATCCAATCATTGTCGGACGTGCGTCAATCGCTTCCAGCACGATTATTCGGATGAGTGTTGGGATGCAGCGTGACGAGACAACATTGCTGCTCGTCTGAACATGTCCAAAAACACGTTTGGCCGGTATCAGCAAAAGCTGTCTTGCTTTCTTGTTGTCATCCAATTGCAAGCTCAAATGGACAGCAATGATCACGTACCTGTGGAAAACAAATGCACCGCAAACGCGTTTGCAAGCCCTATATTGCGGCTCTGTTCCCCTATATATATGAGACCCTTGGTGCTGCTGCCGGCAATTTTGTCATGGCGCGCACACCCCTTTTCCTCAAGCTCTGCTCGGAAGCTCTTACATTTTCTTCTGTCTTCGACTTTGCGTGTTTGCGTATGCAGAACCTGACATGAATGCGACAAGATGCGTTTGGCACTTGCCGTTATGTTCTGCCAAGAGGTCTTTAATGACCTCGTTGCAGTTGGACGGGGCACGTCAAGGGCCTGATCGAATTAAATTCTCAAGCTTTGTATGCGGGGCAAAGATCCTGTCTGTTTGTCCCCTCCGATCTGCATCTGTGCTGATATCTTGCTCTGTCGCGGTCGCCGTTGATATCGATGTTGGAAGCACTAAGTGTTGCATGACCGTCCGTTGACACGGTGTAGAGCAACAATCCTCCGCACTGCCAAGGAGCGACGCCGCCGCCATCGACCGGGCATCATGAGGCGCTCACCAAGCAACAGCTCAGATCCCTCGCCTGATCACCTGATCTCCCCAGGGCTTCCAGAATACTCCCTCGCCCGTCTCGAGGTGGCTGGGGATCCCTCCATGGAGTAGCTCGAGCTCTCCAATTGGCCCGACACCCTTCACTTCAGCTCAGAGCATGACTCCTGCACAACTCTCAGCAACTAGCGTGGCTCCGCCCCCAGCTCGCGTCCGGCAGATCGACGGGGAGGAGCCGTGACGTGCGGTTCCAAACGCCGCACACGGAATGTGATTGGCTCCGGATGTGAAGTGACGGGACGGCTTGACATGTCTTCACTAAGTATGAGTACTCAATTGCTCACAGAGCTGGCTTGCGCTTGGCTCGAGCTTTGCTCGTGATGTGAATGAGACCGGCGAGGCGAGTGTTTCGTGTGCTGCTGCCCACTGGCGTAACTATTTTTTCTGTCACTGAAGGTCTTGAGGCTGTCTCTCTTTCTTTTCTTTACCATCACCGACCACAAGCATTCGCACTTTGTCGACTTTATCTGCTCGGCAGACTGCACTTTACTCACATACCTATTGCCCCAAGGAAATTATTCAACACAATAGCAAAGTAAGTTAATATGCAGCTTTCACGACTTTGGTTGGATGAGGTTTGCAATCTCGTCCTCGAATGATACAGAGCCATCGGTTTAAAGAGCGATAAAGTACTGACATAACTTAATAGCATGAGTTCTCACGCGATAACTTTAAATGCAATTTCGGCCACCACCGGAAATGGCCCAATTGCAACGTCAACAACACCACTTGCAGTTCCCCCATCGAGTACCAACCGGGGGGTACACAATCGCACAAACTGTGATGATTGTAGAAGTGACATTGGAACGCACTGTCGACAGGACTGCACAGATCATGTGCACGTTTCACTTGATTCGAGCCATATTTGGGAGGTTTCTGCCGCAGCACGGTCGGATCTGCTTCCAATCACCGGCGCAGGGTCAAGAGTGCCATCCAGCCGAATGGTGCGTTTACGTGTCAAGGGACAAGCAAGCTCTCATTGTAAGCACTCGTCTTATTATCATTTCGAGAGCACAAGTTCTAACAGTATCCCCAGTGATCGACAGCAACCGGATACCTAGTAAGGGTCTCGGCATCAGGATTTTTAAATGCCGGGACTGCTCAAATCGGTACACGAGAAGTTTCACGTTGTGCCGACATTTCAAACAGCAGCACTGTGCCAACAGATCGAACGGCAAGTGCAATCATGCCAGCATGTATTGCGAGGATGCGGATGGTCACACGCATCTGCACGTAGACAGTCTTTGGGACTATCCTCGTCAGGGCTTTGAGAGTACCTACAGAGGGACAGAGACAACACGCCTTCAAGAGAATCCCGCAGCTGCGCAAGTTGCAGCCTCAGGAGTTGTGACTCAAGCTGCAGCGCCCAGTACTTCTCTCCCCGCTGTCCGGGCTCCCGCCCAGGCCCATCATGCACCCGCTGGGTTTGGCTCTACTTCCGGTTACGTTGCTGCTTCGATTGTTGTGGCTCCTCCTGTTCTCAATGCTGGTCCCACTGCAAGCTCCCCTACAAGCCCTGATTCTCTTCCTCTTCAGGCCCAATCACCCAACGCTACTCGGCAAGTTTCCGACCTGAAGCGTGGCTTCGACACCATGAGTTCTGGCGACGCAACCTTCCGGCCGCCAAAAGGCCGCGATTTGTGTCTATGCATGGGGCGAGACCTGACGAGATGGCGCATTACGTGTTCAATGGCCCAAATTTTGGAGACCATGAACGCTACCACCAGATGAACGACTTGCTCGATCCTCGGAAAAGGTTCCAGGCGATCCAGTTTATAGAGCCTGCGGAATCTATGCGGATATTTGATGAAGCTTCGCAGCACGGACTCGTGCGCTACAACACAGCTGGCCGCGTTCTACCGATGGGCAATGTCATCTCTGAAAACCAGCTGATGAGCGAGGTCCTTGCAAAGTGTGCATTCTTGTACCAGAGCGGTGTTTTGGAGAGAGCCTGCAAAGGCATTTGTGAAGTTCAGGATAAAGACCACCAGTGGTGGACGATCAGGCTTGGTGGTTGGCTCTCGCCACGCCCCTTGAACTATATCCCACCTCAAATGGGAGCATTTCTCTTTGCTAAGGACGACTTTCGCGAGAGCATCAGCTCTTTCGAGACAGTGCAGACCGTCGATGAGGCTTCGGTCTTCGACGAGCTCGACAATCCCGACAGTTCTACGACTCAGGATTTCGCCGAACGGGTCGACCAGGAAGAAGACGCAGTCGATGCAACTATTTTGCCAATGTTCGATGCGCCCCTCTATCAACAGTCCACGTCAGCACAAGCACCACCATCTCCACTGCAAGCCGCACAAACGACATTCTCGCCTTCAAACCCGATAGAACCTTCAACTTCAGCGATTCCCACTTTCACTCCAGAGTTCAATATCCCAGAGGCGCGCCTGGGTAAACGGAAGGCTCGCCCAGACGAAGATGGCGAAGATGGTACGGTCTCCAAGAAACCGAAGAGTTTCGAGGATCAGCTGGATGAGGCTCTCAAGGACTCGCGACTTGACCTTTTGGATATTGAACACGGCGAGGACTCGCAGGATCTCCCGTTCGATTTCGACATTCCAGCAAATTTCGACGCTCCTTTCGAGGTCGATCCGAGAGTCGAACAAGCAACGGCGACTAGCAGTAACTCGCCTCGCCATCTAAACCTCGCCACCGACGGTCCCTCTGTTGTCGGCAATGCCGCTCTCAACAATGACTTTGACTTACCTACTATCGACGCCAACATGTCACTTGACTGGCAAGGCTTCTACGATAGCCACTTTCCCCGTGACCACAATGATCGTTGGGACTTCTAATCTTGGTAGTACGACATTCTACAAAATCTAGGTCAGACAGGGTAGCCCTTCCTCCAGCCTCGCCGCCATGACTTCATGTCGCGCTCCTTTGCGCGTCTCTTTTCTGAGCATCGAAAAGTATTCACACCAAAATTCAAAGACAGCCTCGCCAGAAGAAAACAGACCCCGCTTCCTCAGACCACCAAACAAAAGAAAAGAAACGAAAACGAAAGCAATTTAAGTGTCGATGTAGGAGCTCCTCTTCTCACGTATAACAATCAATCAGCACGTCATGCCATCAAGCTACAACGACTCAACGTATACCAAACATATCATGTCAGTCTAGAACGGCTCAAAGCCACACGAAATTCAAACACGTTTCCAAATTCCGTAGCGATACCCTGTAATTCCAACGTCCCATGCCTGTTACTTCGCGGACGAGTTGGCAATGTCACAACACTGATTCAGCCATCTCACAGCTCGGTACACTATATCGGCCTGCCTTTCCTCATAGCTTGCCAACAATTTCGCTCCACACCTCTTCGAATCCTGGACCGGACTTCGAGATTGAGCAGCAGCTCGATTTCTGACACGCGATATCTCAGAGCAACCGGCAAAGATTCACATTTTGGGTGGGAAAGGGCATGAATACTCTGTAAAACCATGGTCCGCCATCTCGGTTGAAGGCTCGATTCCTCGTAATTGTTTAACTCCTCCCTGCAATTACATTTGTGTGGCTCATCAATCCCAGTGAACAGTTCATTTCCACGCAATGGCCATCACAAAGTAGCAGCATTGGCAGCAGTCGTTTTCCTTTTTCGCTTTGCACTGAGACTCGATACCACTGCGTGTGCCTGATATGCTTCATCCAATTTTGTGATCTCTCTTGCCACAATCCGTGAAAGTCCAAGTTTTTCTTCCTTTGAAATTGACTCAGGTGATTGAGTCTCGCTTGACGCTGCTCAGATCCTCGAATCACCCATGTCAGGTTTAGTACCAATCATGGCGTTCGTTCATGGGTAGAATGGTGTTCCATTGCGGGAACAAGACGCTCTCGTGAGATACGTATTTATGAGAACAGGCCCACGCCGCCATCGCTCCAACAGATCCTGTATCAGCAGTAAACACACCTCAGAGTCAGAATTTTCAATGTGCCAGGCCAAAATGAAGCTCAGTATTGCGGACTTATAGTAAGATGATGGAGAGCATCACTACTGCTCTCAGTGTTCAGCCAGCGCATCGTTCAGGGAGTCCGTCCTCCGCGGTATGAGCCTCGCAGAACACATGCGAATGCTACGGGAAGCATCGCAGCAGAGAGTTGCACGGAACGATACGATCAGCCGCACGGTGCTAGATAGCGTGGTTGCTCTCAATGTGCTCGGCGTACGATCTCTTGGTCAAGTGCTCGCTCTTACAGAGCATTGGGACGCTAGAAGGACCATGCCAAGGACAATGCTACGTTCAAGACATGAATGAATGCTGGTGGACACTTGGCGTTTCCGCACACGTCTTGCAGCGTCCCATGAGCTGGCGGTAGCGACTGCTGCTGGAAAGGCGAATCACCCTGCACAACCGATCCAGCTGAGCTCGAACGTAGGGCTGCATAAAAGCGCGAATCGCAACGATTGTGTTGACGACAAGGGAGCACATTGGCACCAAGGACATTTGGGCCATTCTCACAGGTCAGTGGAGCATTGAGATCCACGACGTGACAACAAAGGCGCACTCCGAGCTTATTCCGGTGATAGGGCGGTACTAGAGAGCGCCTTCAGGCAAACTGATGCCTCCTGATCATTCCACAAGCGATATTTCATCGTCGGTACTCACCTGGTATTCAATCGCCAAATAATTCACAATAGCACAACGTCTACCAGATCCACGTTGAGGGCATTGGTATCGAGACTTTGCGGCGCAGGAGTTGCGCACCGGCTTTATCAGTAAGTTCAGCTCAAGCCGACACCTACGTGGAGAGCGTTCGCGTTGGGATTCAATGAAAGTGACCCCGGTGTTGGTTTAGGTCAGGCTGCGGGTTTTTGTTTGCCCAGGCGATAGATTTCTAGCATTGGCTGGGAAGGGAGGGTAAATGTTACTACATGGATCTGAGAGCAAGTTCCCATGATTTGATGACTTGAGGAATGCATGATTTTGAATTTGGCTTCGCCTTTTGAAGGTTATGAAGCCGGTCCAAGGTAAACTTATCATATTCTTTGAGAGAATCCGTCAACGAACAGTTATCAGGCGCATCAAAACTGTCAAACTTTCTTGAGTGGCTGTCTGCCTATAGAGGAGCATAGCTCAGCGTTGTTGAGTCCTGTATCCGTGAATGTACTTGCTGCGACAGCTTGCAGGATAAGTCAATAGGGCGTACGTAAAGCCTTTCATCGAATACGCAAATGCGCAGACACCGCCGCATGCTCGGATCTTCGAGACCAATGAAGCGCCAGGTCATCGGACATCCAACTCGTGCGCAAGTTGCTATGTATGTAACCTCACCAACGTCTATTTCCAAACTTGCCGACAAATTTGGAACACTGCTTGAGCAAGCAGCTGTGCTTGTAGTCTTGCCATTCCATGTTCTCCAAACTGCAGGGTTACTTAGAAAGGAATAGTCCAAGTCATGCTCGACGAAATCGTGTACAGCAATTTCCGTCAAACTCCGTAGAGTGCTGTTCAGCGTGAGCTATTGCGGGAATACCACTGGCACAAAGCAAGCGTTGAACAGTGAAGCAATCGCCTTCAAACTTGCGGACATTGCCATAAATACGTCGCCAAAGTTCCTGTTCCTGGCCGTTTTGGCTCTTGTGCAGCGGTCATATCGCAGCCGAAGTTAGCATCCGTAAGAGCATCGCGTCCATCCCTTTCCGGCCTTGTCTACAGACAGTTGCCAGGCATGAATAAGAACAACAAAGCCGCCGATCGCACCAGACGTAGCCTCTTTAAGTCGAGTACGTCGAACACGCGCCTTGAGGACTCACCTGATGCTCCAAATCGCGTCACAAATACCGAAGACCCTGGACAGCAGCCTCGAGATTCCGACGCAGAGGCTGCAGATGGCCTTGAATCTGACTTTTCTTATAACTCGTCAGGAACGGTCAAGCGTGCTCGATATTTCACGGGAGCGGAAATGGCAGGTGCTGAAGAGACGGAACCTGGAAGCGGGGTGATCAAGGTGACGGGAACAGCAGATGAACACATCAGATTGCTTCGAGAAATCCGTACTGCAGTCAACAAGTCGCCCACACCAAATCCAGCTGGAACCGGCAGCACAACAACGAGGGAGCAGTCCAGAAGTCCATCGGTTCTTCCCAATCTGGACCGCATGACAGAATCTGAGCAAGAGGAGGCAATAGCTGCCAAACTCGCAGATCCCGCATTCGTTCAAGGCTTGGTGCCGCCGCCGCCGCCGCAATACGATATCAGCGAACACACCAAGTACAAGAGGGAAGACAAATTCAAAGCGGATCAACCCACAAAGTGATGGTGTGCTGTTTCGAGGCGTTGGCGGCCAGGTGGCCCGAACAAAGAATGTTGAGCGAAAGCCGAAGGAGTTTGTGCCGAAACAAGTAAAGATAGACATGAAAAGTGCTTCTTCCATGTCCAGACATGTTTGCTTCGTGATGACTGTGGATGACGCGCTTGGGAGTAAGCCACATGTAGAAATGTCTGCAGGACGCCGTGTTCGGGCATCTGGACCTGACGCTCGGAGGTTGTGCTGGCGCCGATGCATCGCCGACGGCCTCATGATCTGTAATGAGTAGCCTCGGTTTTCCTCAATTTGCGCATACGAGGAGCGTGTTCGCTTCACAGGCCTGTATCTTACATGAGCCTGATCTATAAACAGCCCCATATGTTATCGTTTTTCATCAAATTGACCGATGACGGGGGCAGGCCATGCAAGCGATCAATAGCTGCAAGGGCAGCAATGCTGCCAGCAAAGCCTTTGGCCGAATCGGCTTGGGCGCGATTCGCCTTGAGCGGGTAGATGAAGCGATATGTAGCTTGGCTTTTGCTGACCGGGAGCCCGACACGTTCACATAAGTGAAGGCATAAGAACAACCGACCTGGTGAATGTCAAGCGCACCTTGCCTTACACTGGGTTGGCCAGGCTTTCTCCCCTCTCAAAGGCGCACTCGACCTCTGCTCTTCGGAGCAGTCTGTTACTTCCCAAGGAACACATCCGGCCTGCTCTGAAATCAGAACAACACCTATCTCTTCTGAGACCTTGCAACTTCTTCGTACAAAATGTCGACATCGGAGCGAGATCGTGGGCATACTGCGAAAGCAGAGGGCACAATACATGACATCCCTCAGTACTCTGTGACCTGGGACGACTTTGAACTAGGTGTCAAGCCAGAAACTAGTCGATGGGCACGAAAGACTGGGTTCATGATTCGACTCAAGGTCATAGACAGCGATCCTGTGAAGTACCATGGTGAGTAGTGCTCCCCTCTGTGTGCCACAACGCTGACCAATGGAGATATCGATATCGGTCGGATCAACTCGAGAGGCATCGGACAACGCGTGTTCAGGTGTGGATACTGTTCGTACGAGGGAACCGCTCCACGAACGATCGAAGCCCACTGGCACCGGATGCACGAGAATAAGAAACCGCACCCCGGAGCAAGGTGGCACGACGATGTCACTTGTGTTGGACATGATAATAGACCACGCGAGGTTCGTGAAGCCATCTATGCAGCCATAGCAGCCAGACGCGACCGCTTCCATCCACGAAAGGGAGTGGTTGGCTCAGTTCTTCCTTCCCACAAGCAACCTGAATCTCTTCCTGAAGCGTCGAAGTCTCATCGCTCAACCGAGACCGAGGCGGCCAGATCCATGAAAAGGGCGATTTACAATCCACACCAATTTGGCGGTTTCCTCCCGCGGCAGGTTCTCCAGCCTCCTCGACCACAGGCCCAAGACTGGCTGGATGACACTGCGTCGTCAGCGATCGATCCCGGCCTTCTCTTTGCCGCAAGGACACAACCATTCTTGCGCCTTCCAATAAGGGAATCAACCCCCTTGCAGACTTGGTTCGCCCACGAGGCCCCCACGTATGCTTCGAACCAATTTCATGGTCATCAGAACCGTGAATGTGCTGATGTGGGTTGCGACGGTGTTTTCGTCAACCCTATCGGGTTGAACGAGATCGACAGACAGGACACACGCGTGCAAAACCCGCCGACTTTCCAAAACGAGTTCGCAAGGCTCACTCAGATCTCCAGCAACCTCGACATGGGGAGGCGTTACCCGCTGGGGCGATCTAGTGAGCCCGATGGCTTGCTTGGTGCGTCTAGTCGTCATGTCCACATGGCACGGGCTAAATATCCAAGGCAGCAGCCAGCGCTCGTGGTACGAAGCCAGTTGGAGCTCCAAGAGCCGGCCAACCTGTCGTTCCACGCATATCCGAGCCCTGTCCGGGATCTTCAAAACGATGGACCGGATATTGAGATGATCAATCTGTACCAGCAAAATGAACAACTGTATCTGCTCGAGCAGTACCAGAAACGCAGATTTCTCGAGCAGAATGAGCAGCAGCAGAGCAAACAGTCTTGGCATGACAGGCAGTACCAGCAAAACGGAAAAATGCATCTGCACCAACAATGTCAGCACAATTCACATTTCGAGCACGATGAGCAGATTCCTCAGAACAATCAGTCCCAATATGATGGGCAGTATCAGCATAATGGGCCGCACGAGCACCACGAGCAGATGCAGCAGACTCACATCTTTGAGGCACAAGACGCCTCAATCGCTTTCACAGCAGAAGACATGTCGCAGTTGTCCGATATCGATGACTTATTCAGTGAAAAGGAGCTGAAGGAGCTTGATAACTTCTTGTTTGGAGCTGATCAAAGACCGTTTCAATTGCAGTGATTGAGGTGGGTATTCACGATGGGTTCCAGTGCGTTCTGGTGCCGTTCAGTGTTGTTGGTAGATGCACTTGCGTCTGGATAGTTGGTAAAGGTGGAGATGATTGGCCATGATTGTGAACCTGCATTGAACATTACCGGATTGGTAATAGCAACGGGCCTGGTTGGAAACGTGTGTTGGGCCGTTTTGGCATAGGTCGAGATTCTAAAATGTTCACATCGTGCTGGCAGAGAGGTCGGTTATTGGCATGGCTCGATACCGCAGGCAGCATGCGCATGGGCAGAATGAAGCCAAAACAATAATATCAGTCAATAAAGATCAAGTACATGTGAGCCTTTGCGTGCCCTCGTCGGGGTGCATGCTGTATTATAGAAGCATAAACGTGCCTCTTGGTTCCTGTATACGAGAGCTTTGGTCCTGGTCATGTGATTCTGGCAACTTCGGATTGGTCAGCCCAACATCAATCTGACCTTCAGCATCGAACCAGTGCTTTGCTATACAGGCGGCATGCTTGCGCTCCATATGATCGATGCACCGAAGTGTGCAGCTTCGCAAAATGAGCGTTTCCCCGTTGTGCGTTTGCTATGAATTTTACGGTTCGCGTAACAAAGAAGCAAATGACTAGAGCAGCCATCTGTCACGGACAAAGGAAAGACCGATCAGACGTCAGGG
>UYJD01000003.1:1723335-1811165 GCA_900618795.1 Cyanodermella asteris | reverse complement strand
CCTACAAGCAACACCTTCAGACTTGACGCCGACCTTCATTGGTCGCCTACATAGTCAACCAACCCGTGCCCGCGTTACACCATCATGATGATGGGAGCATATTCGCGTTACAGACTAAAGGCACAAATGGCGAGTCTTACGGTCGTGTGTTCTCTACTCGACGACAACTTCAAGTTTGATTCTGTTTAGTTTTCTTTGCATGTATGTTAGACGGAGTCAAAGAGTCACCGCGCAAAAGAGCGACCATTTTGTTTGATAATTTAGACACCAAGATCACTGGCGATCCACTTGTACACCTGTCGGCGCGCTGTTCCAATTGTGCTTCTAATTTATACAACGACCAGCTCAGCATGGGTCGCTTCTTGCGGGATCTTGCCGAAAGGTAGCAACGCTTCAGGATCCTTCACCTCTTCCTCCTCACGATCGCGATTGCTGCTCTTGTTTGTGCCGAAAAGTTGGACATGGTTGCCTCAGCCAAGAGTTGTCCCCCTCTTGACATGCCTGGCTCTGTCGCAGGCACTTCACAGTCATCCTCTGCCTTGAGTTCTGGAGGCTCCTCGTAACCCCATTGTCTGACCATCCTCTCCCAGAAGTTGGGCTCTTTGTTTCTTGGTGTTTTCTTCTTTGAATTCTCTTTTGAGTCTGGCAGGTAGACCTCCATACCGATCCAGGGACCTTCCTCCGGCTCCTCGAAGCTGGAGACGGTGTTGTTATGGAGCCGGATCGCAGACATCAGACGGATGTAGTCTGGCGATGGCTTGAAGACAGGTTTGGGAATGTCTTCACTTGGGCTCTGGTCAGAAAGCCGTGACTTGCGGGGACGACCACTCCGGTGTGGTCCTTGCTCAGTTTTCTCGGCTGCTGTCCCGGGCGTGTCTTTACCAAATGCTGCTTCCAGAGACCTCTTCTTGGTCCGCTTCTCGGGGACTGGCAGTACGGCGTTGCCCATTAGTTGATCATTAATCTCGGTGACTCTGACTTCCGTCTTGATATTATTGACCGACGATTCGAGGTTGTGTTATGAAATACTGTGGCAATGTGTTGACGATCACGCTCCAAGGAGTTTCGGTGGAGGATGCTGATGGGATGGAATGGATGATCCGATGTGGTGCGGCAACGAGTCTAAAAACTCAACATCCGAATAGTTTCTCATAAAAATATTGAGGAATAGTGGCTTTGTTTACATGGGCTTCCACCTTTTGCTGAGCTGTCGTCACTTACCAGCGGTGAATTGAATTCAATTATGCCAGTTCACAGCACTTTTATCAATGACTTTGCCATTTGTTGGTGCTGCGCAAGCTTTAGCAGTGAAACGTGGCAAGTGCCGCAATGCAATTGACATGATTACTGATGTGGAAGAGGAGATGCCCATCACCTTAATATTGTTGCCCAAGTCTTGCAGCACTCGCGGCCAAAAGACTTGCGAGAAGCAAGCACGCGTGGACGCAATCAGATATGGCCCAGTTCATGGCTGCGGCACAAAGACGTCGAGTTGGTGCTTGCATTAGTCACCGCGAGCTCAAAAGGGGCTCCCATTGAGCATCTAAGCTTGGTTGATGGCACTTATTAGGCATCATCGCCGCTTTATGCATAGCGTGATTGCGCAATCTGTGCCTACATCTATAACGATGGCCTGAGCTGGCACGCCATGTTGGATGACAAGCTGCCGTCAACGTGTTGGTCGATACGCCAGACAACGAAAGCGGCTCCCAAGCACTTATAAGGGAGCACTGGTCTACTTTGGCTCAGCTGTCTGTTCGTTTCGCAGCCTCTTGTCCAGAGATCTCCGGCATTGCTTGCGTGGTGTGTTCTTGCGGCATACGTTGAGAAGGATTAGTCTACGTATAATTATGAGCTCAGTACATCGTCTTCGGCCACGCCTTTGCCGGCGCCCTTTTATCATCGTAGCCCTTGGCTGCCGCATCGTTGACCCAGAGTGCGGCTACTCTAGCCTCAACTAAGTCGACTTCAGCAAGCCTCCCAGTCTGGCGACGAGCTCGCTCGTCCACGCCAATTGCCTTTTGAATGTTCTGATCTCCGGCTTCGAACGACCTCCGGCACGTTGCCTGCCTCATCAAAAAGAGGGCAGCCCTCGAACTGACTGCAGTGCTCTCCAATGTGGTCGGCGATGTGTTCCGCTGCCTTGGCCGCGCGAGCATTGGTGAAGACCGCGGGCATGAGCGGATGTGTCTTCACAGAAGGTGGCCTCGCCAATCACTGACTCAGGATCGCGTGCAAACCGTGACGTGAATTCAATTGAGACAGACTGAATAATTCACAACGTCGTTAGCTGTGCAAAATATTTTCCTGCGCCATCGGTAATTCGAGAATTCTGCAATCGCACGAATTCCCCTGAAACTCTGTGAACCACCTTCAATCCTCATTGCATTTCTTCACAGTTGTCTCAACGATTCTTTACCTTTTCGGAGCATACGTCGAAACACAAGCATGACGTACAACGGCTCCCCTATTATGAGTGTTGAGGTGGATAGAATCCTGGCGGAAATATCGAGCGGCATCGGCTTCGACGCAGAACCCCGGTGGGGTGATGACATTGGAGAGCTTTTGGACGCACCAGTAAGCATCTTTCCGAAGCATTGCAAGGACAACTGCTGATGATCATGGAAAGTTTGAATTCTGGCCTGCTTCATCAGGGCAACCAACTGATAATAACAACAACGCACGCCGGTCAGCGTTTAACACTGCGACAGCATTGCACACGAATGATCTGCTTCCACAAGCTCCACCCCGTAGTCACTCATTGCCATTGGGTTATGAGTACCAAATCGTCATGGCGGGGGATGGTGAGCTGGGGAATGATTTATCGCCCAATCCGGTGATGTTCGGACAAGCCCCACACCACGATTTGGATCCGGTTGTGCCTTCGGTCGATCTCGATGTCAATGCCTGGAACGATAATTTCCTGCCATGACTGACGCCGGGTTGGGACGAAGCCGGAGGTTTTTGGAGGCAGCGCGATTCGGTGCCAAGCCCCTCAACGGAAGACCTGGAGCTACCAGAGGCGAGCTTCGACGTATTCGAAGCAAAGGGCCAAAATGCCGCCAGCATCAAACGCAAGGCCGATGATGAGCTTGATACTGGTATGTCCTTCTGTCCTAATTCCCTGAGCATCACTTCAAGTACTAACAACCCTTGAAGAACCCACAATTCTTCGAGCGTCGCCAAAGAGACGGAAAAGGGGTACAGATGCCAGACACATCCGGCCAAAAGAACATGACGCCGCTGGGGGCTACCAGGACACCAAGATTCATATTGTCAAGGCAAAGAATCTGGAGAACATTCTTCCACTGAGATACGTCACATCTTCACCGGTGTCAATCAGCTACCTGATCAAGAATGACGCTGGTGTCGTTGGCGCAGACCTGCATTGTAAGTCAAACGTCGTGTGAGCATTCAGAAACCGCGGAGGCTAACTCGAGGACAGTCTGTGACATCAACCAAGTCAAGATGTAGGGAATTGGGTCAGACATCTTTCGATGTCCTGTTCCAAGCTGTAATGTCGCGCTGGTTCGCCGGCACACGGTGGAACGTCACTTCCTGAGCATACATGCTGGTACGCCCGAGGCTGAGGGACTGGGTTGGACAGATCATCCAACCTGTCGTTTCTTTGACGGCTACGGCGCAAAAAACCCGAACTACCCAAAACGCAAGGTCAAGTCTGAGGCTCCTGAAGACCTCGACCCAGAGCTGGAGCTGGTGGAGAAGGAGAAGCGAGGCCGCAAAGGAAAAAGGCGGCAAAATAAAACCAAACTCAGAGCAAGTAACCAGACGGCTGGCAATGTTCCCGCTACACCGCAGCAGTAGCGGCCTCTGCATGTATTGATACCTTCCTCGCCCTGATCCGGCGAGTTCAGATTCCGATATTCATGGCAATGATCCACAAGAGGTGGGCCTGGGTGGGCCGGGCACCGGCTTTGTGTTACTATGCCGGAGACAGGTCAGATCGTGGTGAACGCAAGCTATTGGAACAATCAGACGTGGGGCTCAAATGGAGAAAGATGAAGCTTCTGTGACTGAGGACCGGGGTGCAGAACGAGGAGTGAGCTCGCAAAGAATCGAGGCGTGAATATCGAACAGTGGTCAGGGCAATCAGCAAGACGAAAAATAACCTACTTGCTACGGCGCAGCAGCCTGTATCGCTGCCGATAACTTCATGTCGCCGATTGGACGAGCTCGACTTCAGACGATGCTGCCCTCGTTCCATGTCGCCCAAAATTTGAGGACTTGACGTCTGAACAGTTGGTTTTGCCGCAGCGTAGCATTTTATCTGAGAGCCAGCATCCAGTACCTTTGACTGATGGTGAGCTCTCGGAATGCTCCGCGTCATAAGAGTGCAGCAGCTGAGATATCTCGATAGCTGCACTTTTGGTAGTATTCAAAGCCCAATTGCATTGGCTCGATAGAATTCAGTCGATAGGCGTCTCAATCATTTCGTAACTCCAAATTCAACGTTCTGATTGTGTAAATTGCGGTCAATCATCTCGTGTATGCTCGAACGAAGGTTGCTGTGAACCGTAATACCCCTTTTCCAGAATCGAGTCTTCGAAAGGGTACCCTGAGCATGCCTGGTAGGGAGTGATCAAATGCATTAGGCCCTCTCCCTACATTTATAAATGAGGACAGCCGACAGGGGGCCAGTGATGGGCCGCATTTCTCGAGGTCTCGCGGTTTCGTAACATCTGTCAATAGAAACGGCGTCATGCCCCGGCTGGCAGAGCAAAATAGTGAAGGCAGCAGTACTCATGCTCAAACAAAGGCCCAGCCTCTCGCGTCGAGTGAGTCAGTGTCCACGGCAGCAGAAAATTTGGACCGCGCGGCGCGGGAAGCTGTGCTGATGTCCTCACTTTTCTTCTGAACTCCCGTCCTTGAAGCCCTCCAACTCTTCATCAACACAACTGAAAGCAGAACAAACTCTCACCAAAGCTCTTCAAACACTCAATCTTCATACTTCCAAGAATCTTCATTGCCAATTGTCGCATCAAGCTTCAATTAGCCACTCATCTCTCACGTCAGTTGAACACCTTGCCTCAGTTCGCCTCATCCCAACATGAACTCCACATCCACCATGCACACTTACAACGCCGACGCTGGCATGTCCAAGCTGCAGTGGGATCCCATGGATCTGTATGCTTTGGAGGTCGAGCAGCCCGTCCAATGGGTCGAGCACGCCCAGCTGGGCGTACCAATCCATTGGTACCAGCCGCAGCCAGCACCCGCCATGCAGCTGCCCGGCGACGCAATCTTTGGACCCAGGCCCGAAACATATTTGATCCCGACGGGGATCTTCGCTGGAGAGGTGGAGCCGGCACCGTCCAGCCCGCCCGCCCACGACGACGACGAGCGCCTTGATGCGCTGTTTGCAAGATTCTCCGAGGAGATCGCCGCCGAGGAGTCAGCCTCCTCAACACCCACCTACTACCACCACAACATCACCACTGCCTCCTTCACTCCCACCTTCACTCCCGCCACCACTGCCAGTCCGCCTCCCGCTGCCACTTTCGGTCCAGCCCCGGCCAGCCCAAGCACTTTCGTTGCCGGTTCCGTGGCGGGGACGAAAAGAAAGGCTGAGGAAGAGGTTGCCGCCGGTATGTTTGTTCCCCAATAAAAGCGCAGCTCAAAGCTAATATCGAGACAGAGCAGCCCAAGAAACAGAAGGTGGGCCGGGCGGCCCACATCCAAACGCGCCCAAAGACCAGGGACGCCGCCGGCAATTACACCGATACAAAGGTGCACGTCGTGGAACGCCGGCGGCTGGGCAACATCAAGCCCTTGGCGGAAGACGACGACGAGAATGAGGGCGCCAAGCACTCCCACATCAAAATCTCCTACAACATCAAGGAGAATGATGGAACCGTCGACCAGCAGCTTCACACCTGCTGGATCGACGAGATCAACATGCAGGGCATCGGGGCAGACGTGTTCCGGTGCCCTGTACTGGAGTGTGATGGCGCCTTCGTCCGGCGCAGCACAGTGGACCGGCACTTCCAAAATAGCCACCCGGGCCACACAGGCCTCAACTTCAACGACCATCCGACAATGTCGTTCTACTCCTATGGACCTTCGCGAAATTACAAGCGTCGGTCCAAGGAGGTGATCGCCAAGGAGAAGGAAGCCAATGGCGGTAAGCTGCTGCCACAGAAGAAGAAGACCTGAAGGGGCTTCTTCGTCGGCACTTTCTTCTCCTGACAATCTTTGTCGGTGGTCGTTGAAGTTGAGACCTGTGTGGCTCGGATGGCCGAAGACCGGGTGGTTGTTCGTCCAGACTCGTCGTCCAGACTCGTCGTCCAGACTCGTCGTCCAGACTTGTTCGTCTGAGATCGTTTCAGCGCTGCTCTTGGGATGGAACATTCCGTCTGACGTGCGGCGGTTGTAAGTTTCCGAGGAAGATTTTGGGGGCTCTCGTTGTCAGCGTTTTGGATATTTTCTCATTTACCTCAAAAGTTGAGAGCTCGATGTGAGCGACGCTTCGCCCTGGCTGGCGTGTAGCAGAATTAAATAGCTAGCCCAAAATGAGGCAACCAAAATCAAAGATGTTTCGTTCTTTTCCAGCCAGTATCAAAGCGACGTAGCCAGGTGGTTCGGAAGCATGTACAATGATCAGGTGGCGTGCTTCGTTGTAGCCAACAATATTTGACAGCAAGTATAGCCATCAAGCTGCTGCAAGCTAGCAGCATTCGTGCTTGTAGTCAAACAGGCTGTGATTGGCAGCATATTGTGCCATTGTAACAACCCCGGCTGCGAAACTCCCACCTGGTTTTGATTTCAGGGAATCTTGCAATTGCCAGCATGTTGGATGGGGTGCTCCCCCGGAGTTCTGTAAATAGAGCGGTGCGCGTCTAAATATGAGCCAATTGGCGATTTCAGATATATGAGGGCATAAGATCCAATTGAACGGCACGGCTGAAGCGTCGTCCCATTAAGGGGGTTCTTCAGCATGCATTGCTGCTTCTGCGGTGAGCGTCTCATGCCATCGCGCGTGGTAGGGTACCTTGCGGCGGAGGGCATGAGGCCGGCCCGCTCGTGTGAAGAGAGGTGAACCGTGCTCGAGTTTGTGAATTGAGGGACGGTGCGCGCTTATCTCGCTGTGGTGACTGAGTAGCGGAGTAGGGCTTTTTGCTTCCCCGTAGATCCCAAGCGAAGCAGTGTACTTCTTTCGCACCGACCTGGAAGCTCAACTTGTCCATACACACACTGCATCAGTCTGAGTACCTTGATACATTGGCTAACACCAACGCACAATCAAGCTCAATACTTGCCTTGCATCGACCTCGATAGGCTTCCATTTGATCTTCTGGATTGGCATCCGGTTCATCTTTCCTAGTTTGCAGACTTCAGGTTGCAATTCGGTTTCGATCCACGAGATTTGAGTCGAGCTCACTCCTGCACATCACACCAACAACTCAAGGCCACCTTTCTCGAATTGATTTGTTATCGGGCTGCACGCAGTTTCGACTTCCCTCAAGCTCAATCAGCCAAAGTCTCTTTATCAGGAACTGAAACCGCAATAATGCCGCGTGGAGTTGCTACCACAATCCGTGCGAAGGAGTCCGACAGCAATGGCAAATACGTGGACACAAAGATCCATTTGATGTCAGCTGGAAACCTGAAGTACATCAAAGGTGCTGCAAAGGTCAAGGGTGGTCTCGCAGGAATCAACATCAAGTACAAGGTGGTTGGTGAGGACGGAATTTTGGACGATGATGTCCGCAGTAAGTCTTCCAGCTAATTCCGGTGAACGAAGGCTCAACGCTGATCTTTTAACAACAGTCTGCGACATCAACCAGATAAAGCAACAGGGCATTGGCGCCGACATCTTTCGATGCCCATGCGCTGATTGCAACGCTTCCTTCTGTCGACGCGACGGCGTCCGGCGACACGCGCGGCGCAGGCATGCCAACGACGTACGGGTGGTCGGAGACGCCTGGAAAGCCCATCCAACGTTGTCAACCTTTGCGTTCGGCCCGTCAAGGGCGTACATCCGCCTTTCGCAGGCACAAATCATCCAGGACAAGGCAGCTCGTGCGGGGGTGTCTGTTGCTGCAATCCAGGCGGAGAAAGCGGCCCGAGTCGAGAAGCGGGTGAAGCTGAAGAAGAGGGTCGCGGACCGGCAGGCCAACGTCGCCTTGTCGTGGGACCAGTTCAATGCTGGCGTGGCGATCGACCGATCGTTGGATTCCCTGCCGGTCGGGGAATACCAAGCGGGCCTTACCTGGGAGGCTGTTGTCCGTGAGTCCGTCATCCGCCAGTTCCTCCTGCAGAGATCCTGGTACCAGCCGGAATTGACACGGAGGCTTTCATGGCCTTTCCTGAGATAGTGGAGGTATGGCGCCAGCCATGAGCACCGTTCAGCCCAATCTCGGCAGTGGTCCGAAGCATGTTGGCGGCCTCTGTTCATCGGTAGTGAAAGGTCTTCGGAGATGCCCAAGGTATCCGAAGACACCCTGGATCAGACCAAATTAGGATTTGGCGACCGAGACTTCGAACGCATCAGCTAAGAATGAATCAAACAACCACTGTGCATTTCCGAAGCTGGAAACTCGAACAAAAGCCAGTTCTCCCAGCATTATCCAGGGCAATAACACATTTTCGGTTTGGCGTACAGTCGATGTGCGTATGTCAACACCATCTTCTCCCTCTGTCGGTCGATGTTCTAGGTCAGACATGCTCACGGTGGCAAGCAAGGTCGCGTTGACAACGCATGCTCCCAGTCAGTGGCAACAATGTCGCCCTCTCTCTTGGAAGTCTGATTTTCACTCTGTGTGCAGGCCACGTCCATAGGTCATTGCGGCAATCTCCCCCGTTGAAATGCACATGATCTTACGTGCGGTCCTGGGGCTCGTCGACCACGAATATGCTGCTGATCCGAGAACACCAAATTCATTCGCGGGCTGTGGGAGGTCGGTCGGTCGAAAACGTCAAATCTGACCTAGCTGTGTGCTCAGAATGCGATCGAACGTCCTGCGGAAGCTCTGCATGTCGAGAGATTGGGCTGATCCATCACGACCGTCCCCAAGTCGTTTGCTGTTGAAGTTGAAAAGCTGGTGGAAAAGTTGGTGGGAAAAGGGTGGCTGCCTCTCATGAAGCGAGGTCAAAATAAGGTTGTGGAGCCGGCTGGTCCGTGCCAGTGAAGGAATCTTACCATTGTAGCCGTTCGATATTCCTGAATAGAGAGCTGCTCCCTCCTCGATGTCATTCAGCGAACAGACTTTGGACTTGGTCAATGGAAGAGTGTTTCGATTTTCTTTTTCTTATTGACCAAACTGAGATATGACTCCCTAATGTGATCTTGCTTTCTGTCTATCATGTGTCGCCTTACCAGCTTCGCGCAGTCGCGTCTACGACACATACCATGCGATCTACTCAGAATACAGCAGTACTCGGTCCGTTGCCGGATGCTCAAGGCTGCGCATGTGATTTTCAACCGCCGGCAGGCATCGACCTGGAGGCCTATTGACGACTTGCCTTCGTCGGATCTCGCACAATTTCGCTCACATGCCTACCAACCCGAGCGACCAGCTCGCCTTCCCCGTGGAAGCGCTGATATAGATGCACGAGGGACCTGGTTCAATGGCGAGGTTGGACCTACATCCCTGGATATCACGAAATTGCGAAGGTATGGCGAGTCACTTTTCCTGCCAATGGAGATGACTGTACCAGGTACCGACATGTTTCATCGCGCCGACGCAGTGCCGCTTGCCCTGTTCCTAGATGCCATTGAGAATCCGCAAAGCACGGCCAGAGATGCACCTCGGATCTATGTCGCGCAGTGCTCACTCTCACGACTCACTTCCGGACTAGCAGCCCCATTTGCCACCCCGAGGCTCGTAAAGGAAGCCGGCAATGGTGATGTCTATGATTCTTCGCTTTGGCTCGGTTTGCCACCGACGAGCACACCTCTACATCGAGACCCGAATCCGAATTGGTTTGCTCAGGTAGCTGGACAGAAAGTCATCAGGTTGATATCACCGGACCACGGCAGTCGACTGTACGCAAAGCTACGCGCGGGCAAAGATGGTGCTGGGTTCGGGGCAGATGAGCGGATCAGAGGCGAGGAGATGATGAAGGGAGATGAGAAGAGACTACTCGAGGAGGCTGTCTGGGATGGACAGGGCGATGAACATGGTGGTCAAGAAGCTTGCTTGGAACCCGGAGATGCACTGTTCATTCCTAAGGGCTGGTGGCATGCTGTGAGAGGTATAGGTCAAGGCATCAACATGTCCGTGAACTGGTGGTTCCGTTGAGCGATATCTGAATACTACATCTATCGCTATCAGGTTGGCTACTCGAATATGTACGTCTGATCCACACCCCTGTTGTGGGTTGGTGTACCTCGGCGCGGGCCTCAAGTGCGGTCGCGTCATGCAGCTGAGGCCTCAGCTGAGCTGATTATTCAGTAATTCCGACTACCGACATCGCTCGAACCATTCTCCTCAGCCTGTCTGTTATGAATTCACACGGAGCCATGGACGAAGAAATTCTTTCCGACTTTGACATCCCTTGGTGCCAAGCTCTCTTCGAAGCTCCAAACTTGAAACGCCTAGAAAAGGCGGGCCGAATACCACCACCACCGTACGACAAGATCGTCACCAACACCCTGTTTAACGAAACTTTCAAGACATCAAAGACTATTCGCGCCTGGACCGCCTTGTCCACCACCGAGACCAAACCCGGGCACGCGTCGCCAGCCCTCATCCTCCTTCTCTCCCTAGGTGATGGCCTCGGCGGACACAAGGGCTACCTTCATGGCGGTGTCTCGGATGCGATAATGGACCAGGCCATGGGCATGTGCGCTAGCATGATGTCGAAGCCCGCTGTATTCACGGCGGAGTCATGGCAGAAGTTCTGGAAGAGCATTTCGATTCCCGGTGTTGTCTTGTGCAGGACGTTCGCAACGGAAGTTGATGGGCGGAGTCTGAGGATAGAAAGTAGGATTGAAGACGGGCAGGGGACTGTCTATTGCGAGGGAGGCGCTCTAATGAAGTTGCGCAAGCAGGAAGCGGGAGCTAAAATATAGCACGTCTGCTTGACGATGACCTCCTCGGTGCATTCAATGTGACTTGCCTCGCAACATGAAGGCAATTTCGACCACTAGATATGTCGTCTTGTAACCCTCTGGTGCTAGTACCCGCGAACGTGGACCTATGATTTCAAACTTATAGTTGTATCACTGTGCACAAATTTGTAGCCACAACGATGCATGGACCCTGCCAGGCTTCCGTATCGGTAAATTTATTCTTACGTGGGTCCTTACTTGATACAAAGGCATATATTGAGTTTTGAGGGAACAAACCTTCAATCAGTCTGCTCTCAACGGCGACTGCGCCATCAGACTCAAACCCGAAAAGACACAGAAGTCTGGTACAGGGCCGCCACGGACCACGATTGTCTTCTTTTCAACCTTTGCTCCTTCTGAAGATGCGATGCGTTCGACCTCTTCAATTCGTGTTGACAGCACAGATGTATATGTTCGGGACTACTCGCCTCTCATTTCATCAATCGGGGCGATCAGGCTCTTAGGCCAAGTGGCTGAGTGGGAAACTGGGCAACTCGGGTGCGGATGCAGTTGTAATATTAGCATCGATTCCGATTGAGATTCTTTTTGCAAAGTCGCAATCTTTGCGAGGCAGCCGGTTCGATCCAGCCGGAGATTTTCCCTCTTGCACGCCGATCCTCTTTTCAGTGTGCGTGATCAAGCAGAGCTTAACCGCTGTTCAACGTCTCATGCTGATCATTTGGACACTGTCTCAAGCGTCGAGCAGCTATAAATCTCAAGATTGAGATCCCAATGATTGCAACCCAATGCCGAGCGTGTGAGGCTCGTGACCTCACTGCTTCACCAGCCGTTTCCAATACACACGCCCGTCACGAAACCTTTGCATCAGCTCACTTGGAACCAGTCTCAAATGTTCCATCCCTTCTCGGCCACTCATACGGCTCCATCAACTCGTTACCCTCCACCATCTCCGCAAACCCCTCAATCTTCGTCGTATGACTCCACGGCTTGCCCCCCGTCTCCCTCCTGACCGTCTCGGCAAAACAATCCGTCCACTTCTCCCTCGGCCACGCACGCACCACACTCTCAATCGTCTCGCGATGCACTAATTCGGCATTCCCCCCCGTATTATCGAAAAGCGTCGCGAAATGAATCACCGCCGTCAGCGTCGTCATGTTCCCCGTCTCGCCCACATCCTGATGCCGTATAATCGTCTCCGTGACGCTCTCGGCCTGGGATTGCGACGCGCCGCGGGCGAGAAGCAGTTCGTGGGCGATCATGCCGCCCTGGAACTCGAAGGACAGGTGTGTGCGGTGGAAGTTGGCGGGAGTGGTGCCGATGTCGTGGAGGAGGCAGGCGAGGAGGTAGGTTTCGGCGGAGTAGGACCAGGTGGGGAAGTGGTTGTGGGTGATTGCCTGGCCGAAGAGGAAGACGCGCATGCTGTGGTTGAAGGTTGCTGGGGGAAGGTTTGCGCTGGCGTAGGAGGTTATGGCTCTTGCGAGCGGCGTGTCCGGGATGGGGATGTCGGTTGTCTTGAGGGCTTTGGGGGGTTGCGGGTTGGGACGGCTGGCGATGAGCTTGTCGAGGGAGCGGGGGACGGCGGTCCAGCCGTCTTGCTGTTCAGTATTGAACATGGTGGAGTTATGTAAGTGGAGTGTTTGAAGATTGAAACGATGAAACAATGTGAGTAGGTTTCGGGTATAGAGTGTAGTGGAAAGTTTGAGGGAACTGAGTGGTTTATATATAAGCTTAAAAGGTCAAATGTGGAGACGCGAAAACCATCATCGAGACTTTGGACTATTTATAATACACGCTTGTCGACATTTCTCATGAATTTGTGCAGACCAGGTTGTTCTGCCCTTGTTTCGTCATTCGCATCATGGTTGATTGTGGTCGCAACCCCGCGTTGACCCACACCATCAGCATCGAAATCGTCATGTGGATCAATGTCCGGAGTTTCGGAAGTCAAACCACAGATGTTCGATGGAATAGCATCACTGGGAGTTCGGTAGCATCGCAAAGATTCTATGTGCTGCTGTGGCAAGCTCGGTTTTTATGTTGTCTGCTTGTGGCTTTCGGATGCCTTTTGCGAGCAGAACTGAAAGGTGTGGGGACCCAAAAGCAATACGAGGCTGGCCCATATTCAGCTTACATCGTAAGGCGAGACTACATTTCAATTTAGGGATAGCACGAAGAGTTTGGCCTAGTCTAAACAGGGTATCTCATTCCGCTCACTGACTATACTTCATTTTCAATGTCTCCCGATTTTCGGCCATCACTGCACCATGCTTTTACCAATTTTGCTCTCCCAATTAGCAGCCCTCTCGAATCCATTCACATGATTCGAGTAGTCAAACATGGCCTGATAGACCTCCTCTTTCGTGTTCAGCACAAACGGACCGTACTGAACGACATTCTGATCCAGGGGCAGGCCCGCCACCAGGAATAAACGAGTCGCGCCCTCGGCATCTGATGGGTTGCTGGCGATGACCTCGTCACCTTCGCGCTCAAACACACAGTTGTGATACTGCGGCACCACAGTCGTGTTCTGAACAGCTCCAAACGTCGCCGAGCCTTCGAGAACGTATGCGAACGCGTTCCAGCCCACGGGAAGCGTCTGCGCGACCTTCCCGCCAGGCCGAATCGTAATGTCAAAGATCCACACCGGCGTGTAAGCCAGTTCCTGCACACTGTCCGTTCCATGGCTCTGCCCAGAAATGATCTTGATGTCAACTTTGTCGTCGTCGACGCTGATTGTGGGGATCTCGGTTCCCTTTAGGTCGCGGTATCGCGGCTCGCATTTCTTGAGTTTTTCGGGCAGGTCGACCCACAGCTGCATGCCGACGTTGACTTTGTGGTTCTGCGACGGCATCTCTGCGTGCATGATGCCCCGCCCCGCGGTCATGAATTGCAGGTCGCCCGCCTCGATGCTTCCGGCGTGGCCGGCAAAGTCTTCGTGGTCGACGGCGCCTTCGAGGAGGTATGTGATGGTTTCCTGCCCGCGGTGTGGGTGGTCCGGGAAGCCGGCACCGGGTTCGATGCGGAAGTGGTCGAGCATTAGGAAGGGGGAGAAGTTCTTCAGTTCGGGTGTGCCGATTGAACGGCGGACCCGGGCGCCGGCGCCCTCGGCTTGCTCGCGGGCGAGAAAAGCCTTTTGAATCCCACGTGGAACGGTCATGTTGGAGGCTGGTTTCGTGGCAAAGAAGGCGGGTGCTGTAAAGGGGAAGCGGCTGAATAGGGTTTCTGCTTTGGTGCTTTGTAGGATTGAGCTTCGCTTGAGGAGTGAGATTGCGGTAGAGGAAAACGTGGTGACGGATGAGAGTAGTATTGCTATGAGTATGACTGCGAGAGAGGAGAGAACCAGCTTCATGGAAAAGGAGCTGGTTGATATACACTGGGAAAAGGCACTCGAAAGACCTCGTAAGTGCTGGAATGACAAAAAATGCGAGTTTGATGTTCTTGATTGATGCTGAAGAGAGCGGTTATGAGACGCATATGATAAGAGATTTCAATTGCTTATGACATGCTTATGTTCGGGCTACCGTTGAAGCTAGAAGAGGCTCTGTCTGTGCCGCCATGTGGTGATTGGTAAGGCTCGAGTAAGCAGCTCAAATACACATCACGTGATCGGTCCAGATCTGAGGTCCGCACGAGCCGCACCACCATCGACACCAAGTGCGGGTATCAGCGGACTTGACCCTATTTGTAATGACCGGCCTGGGAAGCTCATCATATTCGCTGTGATCAGTTTGAGATACTCACTCCCTGAGCTGGCTTCAACTGCGCTCACTGACACGATGATCGAGACGGGCTTGCCTTGGCGCGGCGAATGAGCAAGATCCAAGCCGAAGCCTTTAGTTTCTCGCAAGTCCTTGACAATGGCTGATGCGCGTTTGTGAATCGCATAATAAATTCAGATACAATCAGAGAGTACGACAGTGTAAAGGTGCTAGCATCGGCAGTTGGATCAGATTCACCGACTACCAAGGTCCTTCCAGAAACTAGTTTCATTGCTCAATCCTGCTTGCGAGCCGCCTCCACAGATCACATCTCACCAACAAATTCTTTGGCACATCCTCGGTATGCGTCGTAGTCGGTTCAAGTATAAACTGCAAACGCTTCCCACTCCCCGAGCCCCACGTCTCCCAAAACGGCGCCTTCGTATTTCTCTCAACATTCGGATCGAGATGTTTGACGAAACTGATCCAGTAATCCATCACAATCGGTACAATCGGCGCATTGTACGTTGCATACGAGCAGGCAGCCGGCGGGCACGCAGCAGCATTTGGGGTCTGTCCTACACCGAAGATGGGGATCGTCTCTGCTGTATGACCAACGACATTGCCGCTTGCGGCGGTTGCGGCCAAGTCCGAGACGTTGAACAGGTAGTTGTAGGATCTATCTGGGCCGACGTATTTTGCAACACTCTCCGCAATCTGGTTTCCTGGACAGGTAAAGGTTGTGTCCCCATATGCGAGGGCTGCAGATGGGAACCAGGCATTGTGCGCTGGGAGTGGCGGCATGAGAGGATATGTCTTGTTGATATCTGCCAGATCACTGGTCATTAATCTGGGATAGTTGTCCTTGATTAATGCCAGGAACTCGTCGCTTGTGGCTGCATTTGCGGCGAAGCCGTTGCCCTCGTCCAGATCGTTGCCGACGACCACGGGCACTTTCACAAACTTTCCTTGCTCTAGTTGGTTATAGAGCGTGTCTTGACTGAACCTGCCGTCAACTACGGGGAGCCAATACCAGTCAGGGAGACCTGTCGTACCTGGAAAGGAAAGTGTGTTTGTGGAGCCCGCGATTTCTGCGGTAGACTTCGACCGTAAGCATTGCATCACGGCCATGCTGCTGTTGTTGGTGCAGCTCAAGTTATTGGCGAAGATGTCGAACTGAAATTCAAGTTCAGAGACTTGCGGGTGGTACGGGAAGAATGGCGATTCGCTCATGCCGCCGATGAAGAGATGGTCTTCACGACCTCCGTACGCCGCCATCTGATAGACGATGGAGCCTGCTCCGGCCGAGGCACCATGGATCACAACGTGGTTAGGATCACCGCCGAACTATTTCCGTCAGCGGCTTCCTTGGTACGCGATAGTTGCTTACCTTCGAGATGAACCGTTGCACCCAATGTAGTGCTTTGCGCTGATCCAGAAGCCCAGCATTCAAGTCACCATCTCTTCGAACATTTTCGCTTGCAAGGAAGCCCAGTGATCCGACCCTGTAGTTGAAGTTTACGAGAATGATGCCATCATTGGAACAGCGGATGACATCCGTGCCTAGATTTCGGTTATTGCCTAGTCACCAAGACCGCATTGCGACGCCATCATTCCCGCCACGAACAATTTCCGTGTTGGAATTCAAGATATTTTCTCACCATTGTAGTTTGCGTTTGAGTTGGCTGCGAATCCGCCTCCTTGTATGTAGACCCAGACAGGCAGCTTTGACTGTGACGTGGCACTAGCAGGTGCAAATACGTTGACGAACAGGCAATCTTCGCTTGATTTCGCATTGTAGCCGCCCGGGCCAAAGCATATGGGACCAAATGAGGTCGCATTTTGTACTCTCTTGAGTGGGACGGGTTCGACAGGAGCTCGGAACCGCAGGTTGCCTACAGGTGGAGCCGCATATCGCATTCCTAAGAACTCCTTCACACCAGCACCATTGATGGCACCCTGATACCTGGCATACCCAAGGTCGATGATGCTGTTCGAAAAACTCAATTGGGCTCCATCATTGGCCAGTGAGGCGACGAGCGTGGATAGAAAAACAACAAGAACGTAGGGAGACACCATGTTGCGTGTAGCCAAAGCGGACCAAGACGAAGACAACGATGACTTGTATCATCTTTACATGCGCAATGTCAACATGCAGGACGGAACAAAAAGACGCTTGACAAACAGGCCCCTCGATTCTCGCAACTGTACGCTGACGGGGGATGATTGTCCCACACATGTACCAAGCCGGGTCAGGAAGGCAGTGAGCGTTGTCGGCAGCAATACGCTAGCATATTCGACCGGCACGGAAAAGCAAGGCAGATATGCAGCCTGATCGCTGCTGAGGTCAGGCAAAGAGATGCGTAACCGTTGGAAAATGCGGGGGTCGGTTCTGGAGGTGGAGACTCGGGATCAATGGGCATTGGCCCGTGAATTCAATGGGCCTTTCCCATCTCTCCATTTTGCCTTCTGCCCTGTTCGCTGTTCTGCTACTCGAATAGCCATGGCGTGTCGTGAATATGGTTCATGGAAAGGTGCGCCGTGTCTTCATTGCTGGTGTCGTCACGTGACTGCTCGGGATAACACTTGCTCCTTTGAATCGGCCTCTCCCTGTTCACCCCCACATTTCAAAGATGGCGGGAATTCTTGCAACTCGAGTATGGTGGATATCAATTTGCATGTCTTCAGTTGCGAACCAGCACAGGCATCGACTGCTTTTGATTCCAACACCTCATTGTCCACTGTCGCCGGAAAGCGTTCTAAAAGCGGAACAGTGTGCAGAGCGGATGCAACACTCATCTCACCAAGGACTTGCACTGCCTCATAATCGCTCACGAGATTGCTCAATCAGCATTTTACGTACATACATGTTCCCCCAACCGGATTGGCTGCGAATTGACTGTTACGGCGAAGATCGCTGTTGATTCCATAATTGATGCCAACCTCCGTCGCATTGGCACAGTTCGAAGCTCTTGTCGTACCACACATGCTTTGCCGTCGAAACAGCAGAACAGCCGAAGTATCGAGTCCTTAGGTTAGATAAGTTGCCATGTGTTCCTCTTCCATCCCGTTGTGTCAATCTGTTTATCCAAACATTCCTTCGTCCATCACTCTTTTATTTGAACTATGGCTATTTTGTTCTTCTTCACGGCGGCATTTGCGCTGAGCGCAGCCGCTCCTTCAAAACATGCTGCAAGGGCTGTCAACCCCACAGTCAAAGGTACACCGGCTGTGCTGGGTACCGTGACTGACCCGACCTTGAACCGCGACTCCTGCGGCTCCGTTAAGTTCGGTAACAGGGCATTCTGGGCGTGCCGTGACACTCAAGTGAGCCTACATTAGCTACCACCCGATTCGACCATATATTAACAGCTTTAGCACTTCAAATCCGACGGCTCGGTAGATGACAGCTTCTTATTTACCACGTCTGCTAGCTGGACGAACTTCAACAGCGATGGTACCCCAGCAATTATGAGCAACGAACTAGGAATGTACGGCGCGAACCACGACAAGCTTTTCTACACCTATGTATCTGGAGACTGCGATGGCAACTCCGCCGGTTCCTGCTCTGACGGCACCCGCTATGCGATCTGGCCTGATAGCCCTCCGATGGTTGCTCAGACTGCTTCGGACGGTACCATCACTTCGTACACTTGGATCCGCAGAACCCACATCAAGGGAGATCTCTCGACCGTGGATGCAGACCCGCCAACGACCCTGTACAGGATCACGTACAACCCCAACACTCAAGACCCCGCCCATCTTGACATCTTGCCAAATGTTGCCATCGTTAACGGCGCATTTTGGGGAGAGGGCGAGATTCCTTTCGGCAATTACGGCAACGTCGTGAAGGATGGCACTGCCTACCTTTACGGCATGCCATCTACTGGTGTCGTTTCTCTGGCCAAGGTCCCCGTCACTGCTGTCGAGGACCAGTCGCAGTACCAATACTGGGTCGATGGTGCGTGGACAAAGACAAAGCCTTCTGCCAAGGCCTCAAGCAGCAGCATTGGGATTCCGAATTCGAGCGCTGGTGGCCAGGGCACCTACTACTATTCCGATGCCTGGCAGTCGTATGTTTGGGTCGGCAGCAGCAAGTACCCTACCGCCGATTTCGTGATTACTACCGCGCCTGCTCCGCAAGGTCCTTGGGCGCAAACCAAGAGCTTCTATCAGGGGCAGAATGGCAACTTCTCTTTGGGAGCTTACTCTTGCCAGGCCCATCCTTCGTTGGTTCAGTCCGGCAAGAACGAGATTTACATCACTTACACGAAGAACGATGTTGGTAATGACAAAATCAGCTATTACTCGACGCCCTTGATCCACGTTGAGTGGGAGTAAGAGGGCAAGAGAGACGTCTGTACATATACTCAAGAGAAAATGGTCTTGACTTCACTTCTCCCCAGCCAAGTTTACTAGCTTTGTTGTATATATTGAACTGCTAGCAGGCAAGTGAAATTTCACTTTATGTACACAACGGCTCTGGATCATGGGCCGCACAAGTGTTGCCTCATGAAATGTGTTGACAAGTTCATATCTGCTCGTGCTTCGTATGGTGCCGTTCTCTTCTGCGTTATCTGTGAACCCGTCAAGGTAGTCCACATGGAATCTGCAGATGTTTTGATCTGAATGCGGCGCAACGTCGAACCGCGAGCGGCAACTATTTCCCGCTTCCAAACTTTCTCTGAACACTTGTTTACTATCCCAAGGTGGCCTTGAAACGGAGAACCTGTTGAAATCGGCCCAATGACGGGAGCCGAGGAGCTATCGGGATTCAGTGTTGAGGTTTACAAATGGCTTGGATGATGGAGGTGGAGTGCTTCCCAGTTCTTGCTCAGCCTCGGGAGTACAACGTCGTCATGAAGTCAGCGATACGGTGACTATCCACCCTATCAGCTCTCGCGGCTATCGCTGCTACTCAATGATGTACTCGATCTGCATCGACAAAGTCTTTCCCACCCGTCCAGGCTGCTACCACTGTACCACAACTCAATCCCGACTCGACCGACAACGAGGAAGACTACAAAACTCCCTACTTCCCCCTGCTTGGATTTGAGGAGTACGAGAACAACCCCATCTTAGCGCCAAATCACAGCAACAACTGGGAATATGGCTACTCTACAGATCTCAAAACGCTTCCAAAACATCCTCCATCGGCCCAGCATGGTCCACCAACGGCTCTAACCTCACCCGCTACAACCAACCTATCCTCAGCCCAACAGAACTCTACGGACGACCCGGCGGCTGCGAAGATTCCCGAGTCATCCGCATGAACGGAACCTTCTACATAACCTACCCCAGCTTCGACAACACCGCAGCTCGCCTCTGCATGGCCACCTCGCCCGAGCTCGTAACCTGGATTAGACAAGGGCCAATCCTGCCCAACGCAACAGACTTCGTCTTCTAATGGGATAAACCCTACCCGCCGACGATTCCCCGCTCCGGTTGGTAGAAGTCTGGTGCGATCCCATGAGCCCGTGAACGGCGTTTATTACATGCGTTTCGGCGATACTTTCCTCTACATGGTTAATTCCACTGACCTACTTAGTTGAAATTACACGCGGTATCAAGCACCCTTTTCATCGGGCCTGAATATGCGGGAGCAGGCACTGATGGAATCAGCGGGACCACCCGTCAAGACGAGAGACGGCAAGTAACCGAAGATGTATAATGGGGTGGGGAGGGCTACGGGGGGCACACGCCGGGCCAATACTCGATAGTGCAGATGTTGATTAATCCAGCGAATGCACCAATTGAGCCGCCGGTTGCAAGGTTGGAGACGCCGTTGTTGCAGCCGAAGAGTAGTCTGGAGTGGGAGGGGCAGATTGATAATGTGATTTTCTCGTAAGGTCTGGTCCAGCATCGTGGGAAGTGGTTTCTGTATTCTAGGCAAGGTGACTCGGTGTTGGGTTCTGCGACCACGACCATCCAGCCATGAGCTGGTCATGCACTTTAATGCAAGATAACTTGGTCGAAATTACACTTAGTTCATTGAAGACTGTAATCCCAGGGTGTTCGAGCGTGAGTCTAGGTTGATAGAGTACTGACTCGTGCAGCAAGACTTCCTGAAAACGATACTGACGTGCATAGTTCCAGCCGAGAACACAACTCATGCATCAATGATCTTCTTAAATTTGAGGGGTGATTCCTTTCCAGAAATATAACGGCTCACTGAGGAGGACGGTGTTTGCACCTCGTTAAGCTCAGTTCCCCGAACACGGGCCGCGGTCGTGACTTTCTTGGCGCGCCAGCAATCCAGCAATTCCAACGATTTTCTTTCTAAAGCTCATCAACCTCCCTTTCCCAAACCACCACCAATCCGCCTCCCACCCCCACAACCTAATCCCTCGTCACCTTTCCCAAATGAGCAAGCGTCTCCTCTCCCAGTCCATCATGCCCCGATCAGCCGCGGACGCGACTCGATTCACGGCAACCTCACCACACGCCTACAGTAAGCCCGTCTCTAGCTCCGCACGACTTTCAGCACCGCAACCCTCGGCATCGACATCGAGTCCGAAGTACTCGAGGACGTCTCGGAAACCTATAGCTTCCACTGGCGGCTCGCCTGGCGGCTCGCAAGGTGGAAATGGTGGTGGTGGTGGGCCACCGGGTGAGACGCCGGCGGAGAAGGTTGCGAGGTTAAGAGCTGCGCACATGGCGAGGCGAGAAGCAGAGATTTCTACTTTCGATCGAATTGTGGTCAGGGGGCGGGCGATTGCGGACGCGGCGCATCGGGTGACGGTGGCAGGCATCGTCGGTGTTAGTGGTGAGTTTGCAGAGCTGGGAAAGTGAAGCTTGGGGGGGTAGGGACTGACTGGTATACGCAGTACTTTGCGCCGGCGTCGTCGCATACTCGTTTGCGGATTTGCACCGACACAACAACAAAAAGAAGAGCGAATGGCTGGAAAACGAATTCAAAGTACTACAGGAGAAGCTGGTGGAGGCCGGGAAAGCCGAGATCGATGGGCGGGCAACGGACGACCAGATATTACTATTGAATCGGGAGAGAGCTAAGATTGCTGCGGAAGAGGACAAGAAGAACCGATCGGTTACGTCGTCGGTCAAGAACCTTCTCGGTTTCTCCGAGCTCAAGACTGAAGAGCAATCCGATGAATCGCGATGGACGGACAGCGGCGCCGGAGCGACTCGGACGGTACCAGATCCTTCATTGCCGTTTGCAGCACCGCCAGCAGAGAATATATCAAAGGGGCAGGCACCGGCGGCTGGTGCGGTCACAACGGCGATTCGAGAGCAGAGGCAAAATGGGCAGACATCAGGCGGGCTCTTGGACCAATTGGCCGACCAAGCTGTGAACCAAGTGAAGACAGATGTGCGATCTTGGTCCTCGTGGCTAGGCTTCGGTTCGAAGTGAGGATCATGTATATATTATTTTCATTTCATGCTGCATCAGTGGAGCGGGCTCAAGAGAAGCGTGTTGTATATTTGGGTGGCGATTCACATGTAATATACAGTTCTCTTCCATTGAAGATTGAAGATAAAGAATTCCAATATCACAATCATCGCATTACATCGATTCGCCCCAATTGCATTATGACAATCAGCTCTTATTGTGAATACTCGCCTGCAGCATATCGAGAACATGTGTATATGCTGACCGAATTGAGCCGCAAGGTCGGCCTTGGCATCCTCAGCCAGCATCGTAGCTTCAAGCATCTCGAGTCCGACGATCCAACACATCTCACAATCCAGACCGAGCTCAGCACCGTTCACCCAGCATGTTGAGCTCCGCATTCGCGCGCATCTGCGCGCTATTCCTACTAACCGCATCACTAGCCCTGGCAGCCAGTAAGTTTGCTCTCCCTCATCCCAAGATCTCACCTCTCCCTACAGCCTCACTCACTAACCCACGCTCAGCACCAACCTCCTTCTGCAAATGCATCTGTCGCGGCGAGTACAAAATCATCCCCCTCGACGCGCCCGCCACCTCAAACGCCAGCCCTCCCTCCCTCCTCTTCGCCTTTTCCCGCGACGATTCCTCCTCCTCCTCCTCCTCCTCCTCCTCCTCCGCGGACGAGCCGGAGAAGGGCGAATACCACCGCAAGACGTGCGCGGACTGCAACAAGGTCTTTTGTCTGGAGCAGAATCTGCCCGAGTGCAAGGATGCACCGGGGCAGGAGGTGTCTGCGCAGTGTTTTCAGCGGGACAGCAGCAAGGATGAGGCGGTGGTGTTTATATTCATTTTCGCGACGGTGGGGTTGTTGGTTTGGGCGGTTGTCAAGCCGTGGGCGGATGTGTGGATGGAGAAGGTTAGGGAACGGGAGCAGTATATACCGGTTTCGAGCGATGCAAGGTGAACTGGGCTAGACTCGATCGTGAGATGAGACTATGGGCGATCCGGGACAGTCGCTAGTCAGACGGTGAGGCGCCCTTGGAGCTCCTACGACGCGAGCCGAGCGACTACTTGACGATCAGGAAATACACCACGTGTCTATGACCCGGACAGATGGTGGAGGGTGGTGGGATATCAGGTCATTCAATGCTCGGGTGCCGCGATGGGCATCGGCAGATATCTATTCATACAGGAAGGTGTGCGAGCCTGCCGGCGCTCTCAGCCGTCGACTCAGGAGCTCCATATCGAACCGAAGACGAGTTGTCATGTTCCTGCAGAGATCGGTCAGCGCCGTCTCAAAGAAGGCTCGCGGATTTTCAAAGGACGTACCTCAAATTCCGGGTCCGCGACCTTCACGGGCGACTTTTGCGTCCGCAGCGCCCTTCAGCGTGGAGTGGGTAGAGTCCTCTGGATTGCTGGACAGACCGCTGTCCTTGGTCTCGTTGCTCGAGTCCTTGGAGAAGTCCTCGCTGGCGGCACCGACCTGGCCGGCATCCTTTTCCACGCCGATCTGAGCCTTGGTCTGGTGCTCTGGGGGAGGTGATTGACATCCGGCAGACATGATGATTGTGGTTGGATGTAATGGGGAAGTGTTTGAGTGAACTGGCAGCAAGTCATTAGCTATTTGAAATCCTTTCACATCATGTGGGCAACTGATAGCAGAGACTGATTGTGATTGAGGAAGTCCCTCAGTGAAGCAGTCTCTCTACGTAAACGACGCGGAAATGGAACTCACGTGTGGTTTGAAGGTGTTGTAGAGGTTGATTGGATTCTGATGTAGCTTGTCTAGTCGAGAGTGAAATGCAAAGTGGCAGAATAAATAGCATAGCAGAACCCCGCGGCGAAAGACGCGAAAGAAAAGGTGCATCATGTCAGGAGCGCGCATCCGAGTTACGTCAGATGTCAGGGACTCGTTGATGCCATTTCCTGAATCACGATCCGAGCCACGCTTTGAATCCCACCACCAGGCCGCATCATGGCGCTTCTCGACTGCTCGCAATTGCCCGCCGGCATGTACTGTCAGCCCTCGTCTTCTTGACCATGGAATATGTGTCCCGTTCAAACAAGACTACACGAAACTGCTGTCCCGGCCTGATGCGATCATTTCTCCTGTAGACTTTGCGAATTCGCCTTATCGTGGCTATCCGACAAACGATCATTCCTTAATAGTTGGTCGGAGCCACTTCCACGCTATACATGTAGGTGCCCATTCACGAACCTTAATGCATTGTTTTACACCATAATAATGTACATGTATTTTCCGGCCGTCTCCAATCGACCAGCCTCAGTATTTCCCTTTCCGTCTTGGAATAGGTAGCTCTCGCTTCACAAGCTCCTTCTTAACACTCTTCCATCTGCCGACATTCTTCTCGCGATCAACATACGTGACTCGCTTCGTGTGCACAGTCACATTCGGTGCAATGGCCCACTTCTGGCCGTGGGTCTTGAAGTCCTTGTTCTCTATGAGCAGCTCTCGGGCCAATTGCTCCGGCTTCTTCCACTTGAAGCCCTCTTGCATGATCACGCCCAGCTCCTTCGCCTTATCGAGGACGCGGTCCGGTATCCGGGTTCCGGTGAGCTGTGTAATTCGCTTCGCTAGCGCAAACTTGAATTCGGCGTTTGGTATTCTGACGTGTCGCCATTCGCGCTTCTCTGCCAAGTCGATATGCCCGGATTCTTCTGTCACTTTTGGCTTGCTGGATTTGGTGAGTGGGAAGACTTCGGTTGTGTGTGGTATCTTTTTCTTGTCTGTGACAGGCTCGGCGAGGGCCTCTGCAATTGCTTCAACCTCGTCAGTCGTAGGAGCAGCGGCGTCGAGATCGACCTCTTCGACCTCACCTTCGCCACCGCTGATGGCATCGATAATGTCCTGTCTCCACGTCTCCTCGGGGAAGGTAAGAGTGACCGCCTGGCCATCTTCAGTACCGCCTGATATTCCGACTTGATTGAAGTTGATTGTGTGTCCAGTCGGAAGGAAGGAGGCGTCATTGATGTCCAGACCTGCTTGTTGCAGTACCGTCAATTCAACGAAAGCCTGGTGGATGTAGTCTGCAGCGATCTTGGGTTCAAGATTCCTCACTGTTGGTGCTGCCCATCTAGTGTCAAGTTAGCGAGCTGTACGAGGCAGTTGATACACAACAATTTACCGTTGAAACTGGTTATCCTCGTCCCAGACCTTTTCCCACCAGCCCTTCGCACCTCCAATTCGAGGAAGATTCTCCCAATTCTCTGCAGGTTCGTATTCCGGGTCGAACGCCACCGCATCTTCTTGTGTCGCGCCGTCGTAGACCCTGACTTCCTCGAAATCCGCATCCTGCTCTGCTGGAACCTCCACCTCTTTTCTCGCCTCAGGAGCGAATTGCGATTGCGCGTACGGATCTTTCGCTCCGGGTGGTTGGTCCGTTCCCCAGATCTTCCGCCTCAATCGTTCAGTGACCGGCAAGCCCGTCTTCTTGTCGGCGTAGAAGCGGCGTTGGCTGGCTGGCGTGCTCGCACCGGCTCCTCGTGCAATGCATTCGCGACACACAAAGGTCCGGCCGGTCGGAATTGCAGCTTCGCCTATGGCGCTGCCTACGCGGGCTGCGCTGGCTATGGCGGGTCGCATCGCGTGGATTTGATTGAGGATCTGGAGCTTGAGCTACAACTTTCCTCGAGATTTGGACAGGCTTCCCGAAATTGATTTAGATAGTCACGTGATGCGGCCAGACGATCTTGGAGCTGCGCGGTCCGCGCACGGAGAGTTACCGATGATGCCGCCTCCAAATGCCGTGCATACTAGGTTCAATTATCGGCAGTCTCGATGTTATATGATGCCTGCTCGAGTCCTGGGACTCTTGACCATATGCTTTCTATCCATTGATCCTTCCTTTTACTGAGCGTTCTTCTTGTAATCGATTCGACGTGAGATACTGATTGACTCCCTCGTCCTGCACCTTGCCCGTGTAAGTTTGTCTATTGCTCGTTGCAACTGCATTCAATTCGTACCAGCAAACATGGCAGGCTATTTACAGAAAGGTCTCAAAAATGTCCTCACCAAGCATCCCAACGATATTGTCATACTGTCTGCCCTGCGAACACCAATTACACGCGCGAAGAAGGGTGGCCTCAAAGGCTCTTATCCCGAAGAGCTACTGTACCACACCCTGAAAGCCACCTTGAACAAGAACCCAAACCTGAATCCCGCAGAAATTCAGGACGTGGCAGTAGGAACGGTTCTATCGGAGCTCGGCGGCTCGAAAGCCGGCAAAATGGCCGCCAACCACGCCGGATTGCCCGCCAACGTCTCTTTCCACACAGTCAATCGAGCTTGCAGCTCAGGGTTGGCAGCCATCACAGGGATCGCCCACGGAATCGCTGTAGGAGCTTTCGATGTCGGTATCGGCGGCGGTATGGAGAGTATGACTCGCAATTATGGATCTCGAGCTATCCCGACTGTCCTCTGGCCAGAGCTACCAAAGTCACCCGTCAAAGAAGCCCGCGACTGCATCATGGCAATGGGTCTGACTGCAGAGAATGTCGCTGAACGATATGGGGTCTCACGAGCCGACCAGGACGCGTTTGCGGCACGATCACACTTGAAGGCAGCCAAGGCACGAGACGAGGGACTATTTGACGACGAGATCATCCCTGTGAAGACGCTGTTTCGAAAGGAAGAGACGGTCGAGAACCCTACCGATCAGATGTCTGAAGAGATTACAGTGACTGAAGACGACGGCATCCGAGCGAAATCTTCCGCTGAATCCCTGGCTAAGCTCAAACCCGCATTCAAGCCGGACGGCGCAGGAACCGCAGGCAACTCGTCACAAGTCTCCGACGGCGCCGCCGCAGTCCTCCTCATGAGCAGACAGAAAGCACACGATCTCGGCCTCCAGAAAGACATTATCGGGAAGTGGGCTGGAACGCAAGTTGTTGGCTGCCATCCAGATGAGATGGGCGTGGGTCCTGCGGTAGCTATTCCGAAATTGCTTGAATACACCGGTATCAGCAAGGACGATGTTCAGATTTGGGAGCTGAACGAGGCGTTCGCGAGCCAGGCTCTGTATTGTATTCGGAAGCTGGAACTGGACGAGGAAAAGGTCAATCCCAAGGGCGGTGCTATCGCTTTGGGACACCCACTTGGAGCGACGGGAGCGAGACAGGTGGCGACGTTACTGCCCGAGCTGGCGAGGCAGGGAAAGGAGGTTGGTGTCGTGAGCATGTGTATTGGCACGGGTATGGGAATGGCCAGTTTGATAGTAAGAGAATGAACACGAAGTTATTTGTGAACAGATACATCCACCTTCGCCTTTGTCCAGTTCATTCTGAGGTGGTCTGCTCAACTTCAAGTGGCGAATTTTAATTCCTCTTGCTAGTTCGCTTGCAATCTGCAACTTGCGAACTCTTGAATCTGCCATTGATAGTAATTTCGGCGTGAACGAGTGTCGCACATCCTACGATTTGGACCTCGTTCCGCAACGCTCCCGCTGAGCCGCTAAAGAGCCCCCTATTCTCTCCCCTGGGTCAGTCCGCTTCAGGTAGAGCCCCAGACTCACTTCAGCTTCTCCAGCCCGGAACGACGTCATAGTGAACATTTCATTGCCTCTTCTAGCTCTAGTACTTACCTCTAGGTATAAACTCCAGCTTCCATTGGTGACCTGTCCTTCAAAATATGAGTGAAACTCACGAGACTGCTCAGAATTTCGACTTCACGTCATCATCCCACAATATTGAGCCGTGATATCGCCCGTTTCGCAATTCGAGGGACAACAAATTCACTCTTCAGGCGCCATCTTACGTCTCATCCATTTTCGTTTCGAGGAAATATCCTCGAAACACAATTGTACATTATCAGACTCCATCCGATCGGGTTTGCAACTGCGATTGAGAAGACCCCGTTTTTCTGGAGCAACGCGCACGAAGACATACTCGAAGCCATCGCAACACAAAACATGATCACTCCGCAAGTTGCATAAGTAAGCTCCCCCCTCCTCCGTGGCCACCACCCTTCGGGGGGGGCGCAAACTCCAACAAACCTTCCGACAATGGCCTCCAGACGCCACCACCCGCCAACCCTCCTCCTCCCGGACCTCCCCAAACAAGCGCTCGTGGGCATCGACTTCGTCTCCCTGACCGCCTCGAGCCGCTTCAACGGCTTCACCTCCCTGCCGCCGGGCTGGCACTTCCTCTTCAGCGGCGCGACGATCGAGTTCTCTTCCCGACAGGGCCTCTGGTTCCGCGTTCCCGATGCATTCGGCGCCGAGGACGATCGGAGCCATGCTCACGCGGGAGGGAAGCGGCGACGAGCCGATAGCCGGCCGTTGGGCGTCAGGGGTCAGGTCATCGGGTCCGACGCGCCGGCTGCGGTGCAATTCGACGAGGATTGGCTGGCCGTGCTCAGGACAGATGCGGAAACCGAGAACTTGGAACCCGTTGGCAGCGAGCAGGAACTGGAGCAATGGCGCGCGAGATTACTTTCGAATGAGAGCTTACAGAAAAGTCTCTTCCCGTACCGACAGAGCGTGCAGCCTGAAACCAGGGTCCGGGAGGTCACCGACGGCGAGAAGCCGGATGGCAACCCACCTACAGATTTCGTCTCGATGAGCAAATACATCTCCGGTGAGCTATTGGACCGCATATTGGGATCGTCATCGATGGCTTTCTGGGGCCTGGACACTGCTAGTTCGACGGACGTCGATGCGCAAGCGGAACGCATTCCGGGACTTGAAGGCGATGAGAAGTTTCAGGGAAAGCCGCTCGGGCTGGTGGAGATTGATCTGAAACGGACGTGGCGCGAGGATGCGTTGGGACGGGAGCGGACGGAGGGCGCTCGAGATCGCAGTTGGAGACTGAACCAGGTCGTGGACAAGCTATCGACTCCGCTCGGTATGGCAGACGAGACGGAGATCCAAGTCGAGCAAGCAGACGACTCGTGGGGCGCGGCTCTCCTCGGAGAGATGCAGTTCTGCTTCATCGCGATCCTGACCCTGGCGAACTGGTCCTGCATGGCGCAGTGGAGGCGCATCCTCGAACTCGTCCTGACATGCTCCACCGTCGTCCCGCAGCAGACGCACTTCTTCGTCAGTTTCCTGAACGTGCTGTCGACGCAGCTCACGCACACCAACCTCGTCGAAGGCGGCCTTTTCGACGTCAAAGACGAAGGAGGTGCGTTCCTACGGAGACTGTTACAAGGCTTCAGCCGGACGTTGATCGAGCTGGAGCGAGAGCATTCGAGTGAAGGCTTGGCGGAGTTGAAGGGCGAGATGGGCAAGCCCCAGGATACGGTCAGAGATATTTGGGGTTGGGAACTTGGTGATGAGTGGCTGCGACGGGGTATGGTGCAGCTTGAGGATGGCGAGATGGTGGAGCTCGAGACTCAGGATATGGAGGATGAAGATGAAAGGGGCGAGTATGCACCTGTGATAGTTGAGTTATAGAAGACATCGCCCATTTTCTCGTGAGTCGGTGCCCACTTTCGTCATTTGTATGGACTTTCACGTACTTCGCATACGCATCACACACTAATCATTCAGAAGTCATCGATTGAGTAATAAGCGCATATGATTCAATTCCAACCCATCATGGCTTGAAGCTGTTTGCCTGACCTTCTCCTTATTAGTCCCGTTTGCGCTGCTCAACCTGGCCGCTGTGTGGAATATGAGTACGTATCCCCACTTCCATCATTGGCAAGTCACCGGGAGCCACACCGATGCACAGTTTCCTCCGCTGCCAAAGAGAACAGCTTCGTTTTGCCAGAAAAAACAAATAAACGCCATCCGTGACCACAGTTTCCTCCAAACGCAGCAGTCTCATGCAATTTCGATAGCTTATGTATTTGACGCCGGCCGTGCAGGGCATTTCAAGTCGTCTCAATTTTTGGTTGGGTTCTGTACTTTGGTTTCGTCGTCAATGTTGCGGAGTGGAAAACGAGTGGTGAACGCAGGAAAACGGAGCGAAAAGCAAAAAATAGCAAATGTGGTGTGATTGTTCTGCCCAAACGTTGAGACCGAGGGGATAGCCACCCCGGTACCCGCAGGCGTTTTTCCAAGGTCGTAGAACGACAATTGCACTTGCATCAAAGCCTTGATGCTGGGGTATATCCATCAAACTGTAGATGTAGGTTCTGTTGGTTCGCCTGTTCAAGTGCGTGTCGCTTGGGTAATATGCAACCTTCAGCGCCGTCTGTTTCTGGATGATCTGCATGAACGCTCATGAAAGGACAAAGTCGTGAGGCATACCGAGCCATTCTTCCGGCCGATGCAAGGTACTGTTTCTTTCCATTCCTTGTGTCTGCTCTCGATCGTGAGAAGTAGAACACACAAATCTTCCGGAACCACACACAGTTGAAGTTGCCGGCTCATTGCGGGTAAGATGTTCCGTTCTCGGCGTCTGGGCGGATTCGTCAGCCGGAATCGTCATTGAGCAAGATCGTCGATGTCAGACAAGAACAAATGCGGCGAATGCGAGCTTGCTCAAACAGGGATTCTGGAAGGAACAGAGTCTGAAGGCTTGTCAACAGAAGTGTTGCATGCAAACCAAGTGCATCCGCTCCGAAGTCGTCTGGGGTCAATGGGCGTCGACATTGAAACAGCAATTGACAGGCTCCTCTGTACAATGACCAGGTCCAAAGTCAGAGGTGACATGTCACTCTTCGACACGGACACCTCGGGCAGCTTGCTCGCGAATGCTTGTCAGCGGGAGCTCATCTGGAGATCCAAGAGCCAGAAGTCCAAGCCGTCGACATTGTTTCAGCAACTCGCGCAGGACCTGCCCGAGGTCCATCCGGGAAACAGTTTTGAGAGGTAGCCCCCAAGTTTACGGTGTGAGGAACAGAGTCTACTTACGAGAGTAATTGTTGTAGTTGAACATCTGACCCTGCTGCTGATTGCCGTAGATGTTGGGGTCAGCAGCACCCGATCCTGGGTACTGGGTGGGAGGAGCAGCGTTGTTATAGCCGAGAGGTGGGAGCTGAGGGCCACGAGGGCTTTGAGGGTAGCCGGGCGTCGTTGGAGTAGCTGCGGAGGCACTGCCGGTGCCACCGCTGGTGTTACCGTCTCCAACGGGCCCAGATGCCTGGCTCATGGATTGTTGGCGTTGGCTGTCCTCTGCAGCCTTACGGGCGTTCTCTTCTTCCTTCTTGCGTGCCTTCCATTCCTTGCGGATTTCCTTAAATTCTGCAGGCGAATGGATCAGCAACTAGCCTGAGGGTAGAACAAGACAACAGACGACTAGAAGAATCTGGAACAGGAACAGTAACGTGTGAGACAAGGGACGTGGGCCAAGCGCAGCGCCATGACCTCGTGCTAAGCATTGCACTAAGCCAATGCTAAGAATCGCCGACGGCAAGGCAAGTAAGGAACGTAAGGAAGGGCCCGGCGGGCGTGGCGGGAAGCCTGAGCTAAGTTTCGCCCTAGCGCAGACGTGAGCCGGCGCGAGACTAGCGTGCCCGGTGGACGGTTCCAGCGGGTGAGCCCCCGGGAACCCGCCACGAGCGCACGCGCTCCCGCAAAACACCACCGCTGATGCGCCCGCCCTGCAGGCAAACACGAGCGCACCGCATGCCTGTGCCAACCTAGCCACATAGCGCTGCCAGCTGCTGCTGCACTCTGCCGTACATGGAGCATGGCGGCCCAGTTTAGTGGCCGGGCTGCCTCTGCACGCGATGCTTATGCTGTGTGACGCGGCTTGGCTGGCTGCCGCATCAAAACGTGCATGCCTGCAGTCCTGACCGAGACCAGCTCAAGCTAACCAATTCGGGGACTTTGCGACAGCAGACAAGAGTAGATTTGTAGAAACCATAGCAAAGCATGCGCGAGCTTGAGGCATGGAATTGCTTTTGCTGGGAAGAATTGTATGGACTCACCTTCAGGAGTTCGTTTCGCGCCGTGCGATTGCATAGTGACATGCGCGTTCAGGTGGTTGAGAGTGCCGTACGCCTTTTCGCATCCTTGGTGTCCACACTTGTACATGCGCTCAATCTCCTCGTACCGACGTCTGGGCCGCTTGTGTTGCTGTGCACCCGGAATAGGGACGAACGAATAGACCTGCTACCATCAAAACTCGTCAGTGTTGCTCTCTCTCTCTTGCATCGTGTCTGTCGCGGCAGTCTCTCCATCATCTCCCGAGCTGACTGTATTGTATCGCCTTCTCTTTCATCGCTACTCTGTCCACTCACCTGACCTGTGCGGGGTGGTCCTGCCGACGCCGGGGACTGGACACCGCTGTGAGGACCCCCAGGCGATTGGTAACCCATTCCGGGATGGCCATAGCCGGGCCATGGGCCGTAGTTGGCGGGAGCAGAGCCGGGATAATGATTCATCTCGTGGCTTTGCGGCGTGTAAGGATAGGGATACGTCGGAGACTGGACGGCCGACATGTTGGGGTCTAGTGAAATGTCTCCGTTAGTACTGTCCGCAGAAGAGAGGTCGGGCGCCGAGCGAGAGTGACTGTCGCCTTCACTCGCCGGAACCGCAGCAAGAGAGGCGTGCGCCATACTAGCACTTGATGAACCCGGCGTATACTGGTGCTGCCGCGACATGGAATCGTAGGGGAAGTTTGCAGAACGCGCCGAGGATGGCGCGTCGTGATAGCCACCAGATGTCGGGGTGGCAGGAGGATGGTAACGAGTGTCGTGGGTCGGCGGGTACTGAGCGGCAGAGCCGGGATCTGAATAGTAACGAGAGTCAGTCGACGCCATGGTGTGCAGCGAGATGGTTGTTGGCGCGGAGGGAGAAGACAGAAGTGGAGGAGGCGAAGGCGAGAGGGTGAGACTTACCAGGTTGCGAGTAGGGGTCACCGGTGCTTGCCATGGTTTCGAACGAGACGGTAAACGGCAGGCGGTTGTGGTGCTGGGGATAGCTTGAGCGAGATCGAGACGGGATAACGAGGGTGCGGAGTGGGAGAGTTGCTGCAGAACAAATTTGCCGGTCAGCCAATGCGACGTCGGGCTGTTTTGCGCGCTGGCCGGCGCAGGACTGCAGGTGGCAAGCAGAGCAGAACAGGAGCAGATCGCACGCCGGAAATCCGCACCCTGCGAGCGTAACGAGTTGAAGCTCTCAACAACACGCCTGCGATATCTCTGCTCGCGCAACGACGAGCCAGGCGTAAGATGGGCGTCAGTTTGGCAGCGAACGTGGATCTGGCTGGCAGGGTCTAGCTTGGATGCTTGGACGGTTAGCGGCCGCTGAAACCACAGCTGTAAGGCAGAACTAGTGTGCGCACCGAGCTCTGAGGCAAAGCTAGTAAGGAAGCGTGTCGGACCAAGCGTGTCAACTGAGCTGTCTGTCAGTAGGATAAGCCCTAGACGGCTAGCCTGGCTCGAAGCTGCTTCGACCTCTTCGACCTGCAATGCAAAGAGCGGAGGGCCTCGACGAGATGGTGGATGGCTTGGACGATGGGACACTCAGGGCAGACGAACAACAACGAACGACGACAGCGCGATGTGGAGGAAGCAGACCAGCGCTACTACTTAGTACTGCTGGTGCAACGGCGCGCCATGCACACACACTTTTGCCAGCACCACTCCCACTGCAGCTCCCACGTCGCCCCGTCCAAGACTGGGTCGTCCAGCTCGACGGACGACATCGGGACCCTCGCAGCCGCCCACCGGGTCAACAATGCTGCTCGCTGCTACCTTAGCACCCGACCCAACTGGTCGTGGCGGCAGCGGCAGGGGCATCACAGAGTAGCGTACCGCCAACACCTTCCGTACAGCCGCCGGCCCCTATAATAGGATGGTATAATGCTCTGGCGGCCAGACGACCGCCATACGCCGCCAGCCTTTTGAGTTATGAGATGGCTTCAGTCAATGCCGACAAGCCTGACAATCGTTTCGCGCCAACCTGTCAATCGTCCGACCTGGGTCGATAGGGCTCTTGCCCTGAGACATGATACTCGACAATCAACTCCTGACGACGACTGACCAAGCTTGACCTTGACGCTTCGAGTCGGTGAGACGTCGTCAGAAAGCTGCACGGCCAAGCATCACCCACCCGCTGCACATCTTGTAATGAAAGTGCACTTTGTCCCGGTTATTCAAGGTAGCCGCTGACACGCCCCGTTCAGGATGCCTGTATCTGTATCATGCACACTGGCCGATGCTTGTCTGTCGTCGTGCAGAACGAGAAACAAGCTGGCACCGGTCGTGGCGCTCTATGGCACCGGCCCCGCGGCTCGAGCCTGAAGCTCTGGTGAATAATTCTCTGACGACTCGACCCGTTAGCCGACGAAGCGACGAGGCCACACTGTGATCAGACACCAAAGGGTCGAGGGTAGGACGGTGTGTTCCGCACTCATGTGACTTCTGTGACTTCTCCCAAGAGTAATGTGTTGTGCTTTCTGCCTCTCCGACGTGTGCCGCTGCACACGTCTCCAGATCCGAACGGCGACGATAACCTTCCAAGTGTGCAGATCCTCCTCTGGTTGTTTCTGTGGCAGATCAAAGCTTCTTCTGTGGGGTCTTCCCACCGCCAAGCACGGACGGTTGACAAGCCAACCAGTTGGTTGCTGGTGCCGAGAGACCGTTCTTCGGCCACAGCAGCAGACCACGCTGTGCCGCTTCGGGCAATCCGCGATTCAACCGTGACAGGTGCTGCCGACCTTAAGGCGCACCTGCGCACGCCGCTGCCACGAGCACGACGGCGTATACGTGCAGAGTCGCAGATCAGGCCGTGGCGAGTTCTGTGGCTAGCGAACCGGCACCGGGGGACTGCCAGTCTGTAAGGAAGAAGACCCGGGACAAGGGCAGCAGTCTCCATCGCTGACTCGTGGCGGCGGCACTGTGAACCTGTGGGACTCTGCGACCTAGCAAGGTTGACCGGCACGACAGCCAAGCGCCCGTTGCAACATTCGGTCAGTCGAGCCGCTGATCCTGCCCGTGAAGCTGGCAGCTGGCACGAGCTATCTGACTTTGTTCACAACGACTGCTGATCAGCACCGAGGCACGGTGCTTTGCACACAACAGGGTCGTCCAGTGAGCTCCAGTCGGGCTAACCGCGATTGGCCTGGCCGCAGAAATCTTGTGCGGCTCGGGCGCCCTGAACTGGAGTTGCGTCGCCTGATTGCGATGTGAGGGTATCGAAGTCAGTCTTGGAAGGTAGTAAAAGCTCACACGCACAAAGACGCGTTTCGAGAAGCTGTTGCCAAGGCAGTCAGTCCACTGTCGCGATCCTCACTTATCGCATCCACGCTCTTGCGTGACTCGTGGAATTCTCCGTCTCTTGATCATGCAACCGTCGAGTCGCCCCTGGGCCGTCTGGCCGGTCGAAGTGACGGTGAAGAAACGGAAGCAGGACGACCTCTGTCCGCTTCGCTGCTGGGAATAATTCAGCATGCTCACCAATGGCGAACGAGTCAAAGACACCACGCAGGGCTCGCCGACGTTTGCTGGGAGCATGCGGGATCCGTAAACGTCGACTTTGCGCCGAGACAAGAATCATGTCCGAAGCGGAGGATTTGGTGATTGGTCGGCCGGGAGAGATGCTCCTCCATCCCCACCCTGCACTGCTGTCAGCAATTCAGGTCATTGCTTGGCCCCCTTCAGGACGACGTCTGTGAAGCAACTGCAATTTCAACTGGCCTCTCACGCATGTGCCTCGGGAAACACCAGCAGCGTCTGGAGAGATCAGAGCATGAGACGAGAGTCGTCGAGACGTCGCTTAGAGCTCCATGACGTGGACCGTGCTCGCCTTGATGCAGGCATTTGGCGGCCTCCTCGCATGGCATCCTTGGGTCTGGGGCCCGTCCAAGCACCGCTAAGCGAAGCTGCAGATGCTGGGTTGCTTGAAGAACCTCGATCTGTGGACTGTGTGAGCGATGCACGCGCAGAGAGAAAAAAAGGGGGATTGGTGCGTGCGTCAGCACGCCAACTTGCAGATGATCGAAGAGCTGTACAGTATACAGTATACAGCATGTACGGCATCAGCCACTAGTCCTGTTGCAGTCCCCCCCTGAGCTGCCCCTGAGACCGCCCCTAGAGGCTGGCTGCGTAGGGAGGGGCTTCGCCGGAGCTCCCCCCTAAGCCTGCTCTTCCGCACCATCTATCCCGTCTGCCCACCACGGCTCATCTTCTAACTTTTGACTTCGATCCCAACCGCGAACCAGCCGTCCTGATCATCTAGTCCCCGCCTTCCGAGGTGTCTGAAGAATCCAGGTTCTGGGCAGCAACGCGCCATTTGTGCTTATTGACAGACTGAGAACAACATTCACACACATCGATCACTGATCAGGAAGCACGAGAACGCCCAACGAACCACCATCACATCGAGGCGTTCTCCATCCGACATTGCCATTTGCTGATAGCCACCCTGACAGACCCCCAGCCGCGCCGTGAGCATTGACTATGAGGCGGCTTCCTATGAGACATGCATGTCCGGCTTCCTTTGCCGAAGGGCAGCTGAACAATGTGGACAAAAGACTACATTTCCCTGCAAACAGACAATCTTTCCGCCGGAGCCTATCGGAATCGAGGAATTCGCCAGCGATTGGGGGAGCAGGCTGAAAGGTGGGATTCGCATTTTTCCCTCCTCCCCTCCGTCCCTCATCGGCCCTTTGGACAAGGTCGGGCTGGGGGAGGGGAAGGCATAGAACATTTGAATCGAAGATCTGATCCATCGTACATTAACCCCATTCGCCCAGCCACCGTTATCAGTGTCTATACGGGAACAGAGGCTGGTGCAAGAAAAAAGGAGGAGCCGACAACAGCTTCCATCGGCAACGGGGAAAGGCAAGCCGGGAAATATGAATACAATTTGCAAGCAGATTGCAACGTGTACAGTCTCCACAAAGGTAATGAGCTTCGCTGGGCGAGTCGGATCCATTCTCGAGTCCGCCGGGCGAGCCGTCTCCCCCACTCATCATTGTTCCCCGTCCTCCAAAATCATGATCATGTTCAAATCATTTTGACGGTCCCGCTGACGGTCCCGCCAATAGTCAATGCAGGCCTATCCCGGTCCAGGTGTGGCACAAAGTTGTGGATCCCGCAACCATTTCACCACTTGACAGGCCGACCATCAAATCGAGGCCGGAGATTGAGCGAAAAAGCCAAGTTATCGTCCGCCATGAAAGCACTTTCCCTGGTTATTTCGATACTGATGCTCACGTTTGCGCCAGCGCACACCATCAGCTGACTAGGTGCGGCCGCCTGCATTGCATAACGCAAGCCAGCCCTGCCTAGTCCAACCCATGCATCCTGACCATTCCTCGTATAGCCAGACCCTCTACACCCACCGCCAACGACCGACCGGACCATGTCCTATTCCTCTTTCTGCAATTGCCAAAAATGATGACACAAGCTTGGTATGTCATTCACGAAGTACAGAGACGGTCGTGTGGCAGTGTCGTGCAAAGGGATGATGCTTGGTGGAGATGCGGATGTTGCCCGCTCCTCTCGATTTCAGATCACGCGCTGCCCAATCTTTCGTGGACCCGCTTTTGAGCCACCTTGGATATTACCAAATTGCCTCATCAATCCCATCGTGAGGTGTCTTTGCGACTGGAGATATCATACCGTTTGTCCAGACCTTCTCGCCGATTGCCCCCTCACTTGGGGGTAGGATTTATGATAATCGGTTACAAGGTTCTAATGGCGTGCTTGATGTTGACGACAGCTTTCCCTGATATCATTTCGAGAGTCTGAACCGATCGACATCACAATGTATCTGAGGAGCGAGGTAAGGAAACTGTCATTCGTGAGGTCGATCGGTCATGTGATTCTTTCCATTGGCCGTTGATGCCGGCGAGCTCTCGGATTGTCTACCATAATGGTGCATTGAACCGATCACACTCTTTCCGGGATTTCTTTAATTATACTCACCAACAAGGCGTCATATATGATCAGTTGTATTGCTTCTTATCTTGTGTGGATACGGACGAACGCTGCGGTCGCCGCCATGGTCAATCCTGAAAACTCGTGTGATCATCAAATATCGAGACGTGCATGGCATGTCTCCATTCAAAACGAGATCATTTTTTGAGAGTCGATCTTTGGTGATTTTCTTCGATATTTTCGACCTTTCATTTCGTGACCTCCACATGCACGAGTATGGCGGTCCCGTTATGCAGCTTCATGGGAAAGACCGGCAGTCTCTCTTGTCTATCATCGATCAGTGTTTAGCTCAACAGAAGTGTCGTCGGATTTGCCCATGCGCATACCTATGGGTCCGCCTTTCCTCTTCGCTTGACTGGATCCTGATTTCGATTTTTCGTATTGACGTCTGGTTCAATCGGAATCTTCATCTGAATCGTCGTCATCCGCGTCGGGATCTAGATATCGCTTCAGCAATGTGTTTGATACCGGTTAAGCGATGATCATATACCTCTCGCCAATGCGTAATCAAATCGACCATTGACCTTCTCTTGTAACGTTTGTCTCACAATCTCCTGCTCTTGTTCCGAAAGCGGCGCATAAGGTGCCGCCATCGAAACGCCCAGCAGCAAATCTCTGTTGTCTTCGCCGAGTTGCGCTATGTAATTGAGGAGGCCCTGTTGTCTTATCAGCATAGTGAATGTTGATTGCCTTTCGAAGACCCACCTCGCATGTGAAAGAGCTGACCGCATACAACTCCACTCTCTTCAGCGAATGGAGCCCTGCAAGGGCATCAAAGATGGCGTCCGTGACACACCATCCGCTCAGCCAAAGCTCCTCCAGCTGCCTCAAACTACTCGCAATGACAATGTAATGCTCATCTCGGAAGAAATCGCTGATCACCTTGATGTCAAGCGAGCTGAGCCGTCTCAACGAGCAAATGGCTGAAACCAAATGTTCTATCCGTAACGGATCCTCCTCGGTATCGCCTTGCAACGTCAAGTCCCGCAAACTCTCCGCTTGGGTCGACAGTGCGTCGTAGAATGGGATGGCGCTCGCATGTGCAAAACCCGTCAATTCCAGAGCAACCAGCTTCAACTCGACGGTCGGATCTGATAGCAGTGGCGTCAGGATCGCTGCTCCCGATTTGAACCTTCCGAATTTGATCGACGTCAGCTGCTTGCATTCCTTGAGCCACTTGACCACTTCGTCAAAGACGCCACGATGCGTAGTTTCTAGATCCGTCGTCGGCGCAGGTTCGGAAATATGGAGCGTCTGCAACGCCGTGCACCCTTTCAATTCCCCCAACTCCTTCACAGCCTCAGCCGGGATATCGTTCAGGATTAGCTCCGTCAAAGTCTTTCCGTGCCTCTCGCTCAACGCGCTAAACGTCAGTGGTCCAAATTTCGCAGACCCCATTACCTCCAACCTCTGCAACGACTCAACCCTCAACTCGCTCAGAAACCCCGCAAACTCTTCGTCGGGTTTTCGATTCACGTCTCCCGGATCGTTCCACGAATAAAATTCCACCGCCTTGAAATTCGGACATCCCCGGGAAATCAATCCGCCACACCCGGCAACGGCACACCCATTCCACAGCCTCAACCGTGTCAGTTTCCCCAACCTCTCAATCCACGTCGCCAGCACATCCCCATCCAAACTCCCATCAAGTTCCTCCACCAAGTTCGATTTCGTCGTAATAAGGTCCCCTATCCGCTGGACGCTAGCCTTCTGGTTCCACCCTCGCTTGACGCCGCCGCCGCCGGCGGGGGGCCCGGCTCCTTCCATCGCCAAACTCAAATCGTCGAAGAAGTTCTTCATAATCTTGCCCGTAAACTGCCCGTCGTCGAACAGGTAGCCCAGGTCCTTGAGATCGAGAACCCGGATGTAGCCGACGTAGGGAAACGCCGTGAGCCCCACACAGCTGAGTACGATGCTCCGCCACATGCCCGCCCACCGCGCCGTGAGCTGGCTGGGACTCGCTTTGATCTGCACGCTCTCGTCGCGTCCCCGTTCCGTGATGGGGGCAATTTCGTACATTCTAGAGCCGCCCACAGAAAAGTCTCGAGTCAGTCGAACTTGTCCGTCATGAGATGAGAAAGTTGGGGAGTGGAGGGTTTGGAAAAGGCGGCCAGCCCACGGTGGCTTGCTCAGCGGCAACGTCACGAAACGATCCACGTAGCGGCCAACCAGCCGGTTGCCCTGGGGGATTCGCACGCGCGTGGCCGGGTAGCGGGTGAAGACGTCGGGAGCAAAGGAAGAGGGGCACGGGTCGTACCGGTAGAGCGCGGCGAGGGCGGGCGCGGCGAGCCGCATGGTTGAGAGGGCGGCGGAGAAGAGGGTGTGGAAGTCGTGGGTCGAGCGGAGTTGGTCGATTATGAGGTGAAGGATGTCGTCGGGGAGCTCGGGGATTGCCGCCATGGTGGCGGTTGGGGAGTTGGGGAGTTGGGGGTTCGGAGCTACTATACAAGAAAGAGTCGCTGAGTAAAAAAAAAATGTAATTCAGCGGACGGAGCGATAGATTGAGTTTATGGCCTTGGGTGAAATTTTCGTAGGTGGATGGATTCGGTTTGAGCGTGCTTGAGTTGAAGATTGAAAACGAGGCGCGTCGCGTGTGCTGAATTGATGACGACGTCAACTTTCCATCAACCACGCTTTCGTGGGCAAATCGGGCCATGAGCCACATCCATCGCATATTGGGAAGGGAACTGCCGCCGGTCGGGGTCATTGCATGCGATCATTGTCTTGTCTATGCCGAAGCTGCTATTACTGTGCTGATGATTTTCACAAGGACTTTCAGAGCATGTCGATGAGCATACAGGACGTGCAGATGAAAGTGCTCATTGCGATATCAATGTCGCGTATCACAATTAGAACTCGTACATAATACGAACAGATGGGTTGTTTTCATGTATTCTATCGAAATAACGCTCATTCAAGAGACTGCTTGCTCTCTGGACAACGCTCAGGCCTCCAGATCGATCCTCTGAGACCGCTGCCTCCTCACCTTCATCCTCACATCCAAATCAACACTCGGATGAAACACCCCCGCCGCCAAACTCTTCTGATAATCCTCCGGAATCCACCAGTCTCTTTTATCTCCTTTGCCATCCACGCACTCGAGTTCAAACCCCAACAGCATCATCGCCACCGTGGCCAACGTCTCCGACGTCGCGAAATGCCTTCCGGGACAAACCGTCTCGCCTCCACCCCACGGCCGATGCTCGACCGGCTTCACGCCCACGAAACGCCTCGGCTCGAATTTATCGGGGTTCGGAAAGGCGGATTCGGATCGGTGGAGGATGGTGTTGGGCATTAGGACGATGGAACCCTTTTTCACGAGGTAAGCTTTGTCGCCGGTGCCGTCGGAGGAGTCTGCTTTCGTGCGGATCCAGGTGTCGGAGAGGGCTTGACGGACGGAACTTCCGTTCTGGTGGAGACGCAGGATCTCGTCGTAGACGCTCCGGAAGAGAGGGCAGGTAGTGCGGATGGCAGTGAGAAAACTGTAGGGTATATCGTCGCCGGATGCGGAAGCTGGAGAATTGATCCTGAGTTGCGCTTCGAGCTCTTCGCGGATTTCAAACAACAGACCGGGGTATGTGTGGATGTGCGCTAGCAGGTAGAAGGCGGACTGCGCTGTGTTGCCGATGAAACCGATCATGGCTGCGACTTCGAGGCGCGCGATCTCTTCGTGATTCAGGCCCGTGGTGAGGCCCACGCGTTCTCGACCTTTTGCAATCGGGCTGGCGTTTTCGGGGATGCCGGCTTCGTAGTAGTGAGTGAGTTGTCTGATCATTTCTTCACGCGCATTGTAGGCTTTTCGAGCGAAGTACTGCGGGCCAACGTCGGCCGTCACTATCATGACATCCAGGCCGGCTTCGAAGGTATACCATTTATCTTCGAAGTCGGCAACTTTATCGAACGGGGCTGTCTCGCCGTAGATTGCACGTAGTACACAACCGTTCAGGATACCTCGCGCCCAATGGTAAAGCTTGACCGTTTGTGACCCGTCGCCAATGCTCGCTGCCACCGTCTGTAGCTCCTTCGAAACCCGCCCGAACATGTTCTTCTCGAGCGCCGTCATCTGCTCGCCCGGAGCGAGGCTCGTGGTCTGGACTTTGTGGACTGCGTGAGGGTAGATGACCTCGTCTGGATGCGTCGCCTTCTTGCTCAATATGTTGATGCAGTGCGTGCCCGCATTCGTGACTCGCACAGCAATGGGGACGATGAAGGGGCTGAAAGAGAGCGTCTTGGAGTTTCGTGAGATCTGGTTGACTGTTTCTTTGGTCCTCGCGACGACTACGCCGCCGTTGAGCATGGGCAAGATGTAGATGGGAGAGTCGGTTCGTCTCCCCGTTTGTCGGTAGTATTTGAAGCCATATCGTAACAGGCCGATAATGTGTCCGATCAGGGGGACTCGAGGATATACTCTTGGTGGTTCGCTTGGATCATAGCTGGGATGTAGGAGGTACAGGGCACCAAAGAAAAGCGCGGCAATCGATGCAAAAACGTAGATCAATGCCATGGTCTTGATCAGAACATCAAGCAATAAACCTATGACAGTTCATGAGAGACACAAGAGGAGTAGGTTAAATAAATTCCGAGCGCAGGTGAGGTTGATAAATATGCCGCTCATGTCACATTCCTCCCGAATTGGTGCTTACAGCTGGCTCATTTTGTGCGGCGCAACAGGATGGGGCGGAAATCTAGATTAGAGTTCAGCATCACCTTTTGGGGCTAAATGCCGACCATAGTCTCGGGGACTAAGCAGGAAAAGGTTTTGTGTCCAACATGATGGCATTCTTATAAACTTCATGGTATCTTCAATGTTGTCGTTGCTGTTCGTTCGCCTGTACTTTGGGTGAGTGGGTGAGCAAGCTTTAATAATGCTCGCAACGTTCAACCGCTGCTGGCAACAGTGCAAGGCAAGTATCCAGATGTCGTCTAACAGGTGATGCTAAATACATCATCACTAGTCCTTGCTATGCACAGACCTCGAGACGTATTCGAATAGGCTGAGTACAAGTCATTTCATTCGAAGATGATTTGCAGAGAGACCTTTAACTTGCGGTCTTGCCATGACTTCTAGATTACTTGCCTCGAGCAAGACGAGCATGTATGCGCGCACCATTGAAAGTCCAACCACAATGCCGACGCACATTGATTCGTTCTGAGCAACCCACATTGTAACTATCTGGCTGCTGAGCCCGACGTGAGAGCGTTGGGGGCGTTTAACGATAAGCGCTGAAACATGCATGTAAGCGCCCTCAAGGCGCACCACCATGCAGCTTTCAGCAGCCGCAGCCTCGCCAATGCCTTCATGTTTCACGCCAACATACCTCTCTCTCTCACAAGCCCGAGAACTCCATATATCCCATCTCAACGACTACGACTACCTCAATTCTCAGTCAACGTTTCACTAGTCCACCTATCACCCACTCAACCATCCAGCATGTCCAACCCGCTCCTCGAAGTCCTCTCCCAGCTCTGCTGCTGCTGCAGCCCACGTCCAAAGTACACGCCCCTCTTGGATGAGAAGCGCCACCTCATTAGCCCCAATCCAACTTCAGGCTACATCCAGACGAAGGTCCCGGCCGCAAACGATACCGATGCCATTGCAGCAAAAGCCATCGCAGCGCTGATTGCCGGCGACGACGCGCCTCTCAATGAGATCAACGAGGAGCTGTGCCGCGATGTCGTCCGCACCACCTCGTTGGCCGAGAGCCTCGCGAAGAGCGTCCTCGACCACCTGATCGAAGCGCTCAAGCCGGAGAACATCTCAGATGCGTTGCGCGAGCAGTATGAGGAGGTGCGGGAGTCGGCACTCAACACGTTCCAGTGGATCAGAGAGCATCCGGGAGAGACTGCTGCAATCATCTTGGGCATTCTCGTCGCTGCGGCTGTCCTCTGGGTTATTGCGCCGTGGGTTGCCGACTTGCTCGGATTTTCCCGGGGTGGGATTCGTCTTGGTAAGTCGTCGTGTCACATGAGAAGGGCACTTGACACCGCGCTAACTGTGTCGATGTAGGCTCATACGCCGCCGATTTCCAAAGAATTTATCGCGGGGCCGTTCCGGAGGGGAGCTTGTTCTCTTGGCTTCAGAGCTTTGGAGCCAAAGCATAGACGGTGGCCGAGTCCTAGGACTCTAAGCGACAATAGAGGAAAGGCATGTGCTCGCACCACGGACCATTTTCACAGCTTACTCAGCGTGAAATGCCTAAGAAACAAATTGCTTTATGACTCTGATCCAAGAAATGCTGTCATATTTCTAGACGCTGACCATGCTGCTGCGACAAAACCTCAACGAGAGCCCTCAACCCCGAAGCCCCCATGTCATATGGCTTGTCATCGATCCACAAGTCAATGAGGCCACTGTGTCTCATTTCTTCAATCTGTTGTTTCGTCAATTTTTCCTCGAGCGGACGCTCAATATAAATCGTCTGCAAACCACACATTTTCGCCGCCTTCAAATCTCCCAGATGAGCAGCCACCATTGCAACCTCGTGCGCCTTGAGTTTCGTGCCAGCAGTCTCCGAAATCTTCTCGACAGCACCCTTGTAGACGCACGGCGCAGGCTTGTACGCCATGAAGTCATCCGATGACAAGATCGTTGTGAAAGGGATCGCATTTCGCTCAGCGAGCTTCCTCAAGTTCTGCCTCGAACCGTTGCTGAGTGTACTGGTCACCGAGCCAAGGCTGTTCAGAGACGCAATACCGTCGGCGGTGTCTGGCCAGGCATCGAGCTCATACCACAGAGATGCCACCGCTCGCGTCTGCTGATCAGACCAGAGACTCGACAAGCCTTTGGTTTCCAGGAGTGATTTGAGACTCTTCAACTGAACCTCGTCCAGGCTGACCCAGGTGCTGATGTTGGGCATGAAGCCGGCTGCGAACTGGATGTACAAAGTGTGCCATTCGACGGCGAATGCTTCCCAGTGAGTCCAAGTCATCTCAGATGCACGCCTTCTGGTGGCATGGTCCAGCGTGACGGGCGTCGAGGATGATTGCAGAGCATTTTGAGCCGCTTCGAACAAGCCTTTGGTCAGTGAATGTCGCCAATCCACCAAGGTCCCGAAAGTGTCGCAAACGAATGCTTTGGGGAACGTCGACATCTTGGAGAGTGACACCGATCCTGCAAGTGCTTGGTTGACCTGAGTTGGATATGTTCAGTGTGCCCCTCCTCGGCCCAGACTTTGCAGATCAGGTTCAGTGCCTGTGCAGCAACATGGATGTCTTCTGCTATGGCGGGGTCCAAATCTAACTCTTGTGTGCCTCACCAGATTCGTGTCGCTTGTCTGATGAGTGAAACATCCTCGAAGGACGAGGGCGAGTTGGGATGTATGCCCGCCGATTGTACCGAGGTTATGCGAGCTGCTGACAAAAGAAGTTTGTCCGTGATTCCTCAAATCTTAATGTCGAAACTCGTGCCACAGCCACAGCTACTGCTGGCGGCCGGGTTGCCTGTGATCTTGAACTGGCTGCCAATCAACTCCATTGTAAAATCGACCTTGCTGCCCTTTAGAAGCTCCAAGCTCGGCTCATCCATGACAACCCGAGCTTGGTGGTCCTCTGTCTCGAACACCGTGTCATCTTCCTGGTTGAATTCCTTCTTGTTTGTAAGCGACATGAGGTACTGGAAGCCGTGGCAGCCGCCAGATTCGACTCGGACGCGTAGGGCGAGGTCTGGGTTTTTGTCTTTGGCTGCGATTTCGCGAAGGCGCTGAAAAACCACAAGTTAGCAGCTGGATGTATATGGCTCTCGAGGAGTTTCGCATACCTTGGCAGCTCCGGCCGTGATTTCTATCGTCATATCCTTGCCCTCCTCGTCTTGTCGTGGGTTTAGTGTAACGACGGTGGCGCGACGAGTCGCAGACGTCGAGAAGGGTTGCTGCTGTCGGTGCTGAACAAAGTCGCGTCGTAAAGGCTTGCCATGCACAGGGACTGGTCGTATACAGCAAGCACCAGCGGTGGCTAGTGATGCATTCGCGAGGGCCCTCGTGGTAGAAAAGGAACGTGGCGACGACCTCCGCACGATGGTGGTCATGGCCCTTTCGGCGGCGCTGCCAGCTCGAATACAACTCATGGGACTGATCAGATCTCGTGCAGCCATCATGTCAACCGTCAAGTCGTTATCGGATCGTTGTGTGAGCAGTGACGGTTCACAGTGGGCTCCGTGAGTCAAGCAACGAAAGCTGACGCAGAATGTTTAGCAAGCAAAATGAAGCTCGTCGTCATAGCGGCGAACGCCGGCCGTCGGCGGCGCAGAATCGCTCGATTACGACTGGTCGATTACACTTGTTTCTTGTCCCACTTTGATAGTGTATCGGCTCCTCTACCATGCTTCGGTCCGCATCATGCATCCCATTGCCGCCGGAGCTCGTTTTTCGGAAACGAGTCTGATTTCAGACATAAAGTGGTTTTGATCGTCCCGGGCCTTCATGTGAATCCTGTACTATTGCATTCAGAAAACGAGATACACCATTCCTCTCTAGACTCTAGCATTACTTTGTAATCATGTCCCACGTTTCAGATCAGACCAAGGCGTTCCAGGCCGAAGCACAGAAGTCTGATGCCGCTGACCCTCTGCGCGAATTGCGCAATGAGTTCATATTTCCTACCATTCAGGACTTGAAGTCAAAGACTGTCAACGATAGAAACTGTAAGCATCGTCGTGTTTAATTCCTTCTTTCAAGCATAATGGTTGTCAGAACTTGTCAAGCGTATAGACCTTGAACGTTTGGTCGCATATTTTGATATGACCATCGACTAACTTCTGATATAGCAAGAAATACAGCCGAAGAAGACGGATGTCTCTACTTTTGCGGCAACTCACTTGGTCTACAACCCAAGCTGGTTCAGACACGCATCAATGAGCACCTCGCATACTGGGCCCAGCGTGGCGTCTTTGGCCACTTCACCCAAGCTGAAGACACGGCCGTGAAGCAGTGGACAGACGTCGATGACCATGCCGCCGAGCTGGTGGCTCCGTTGGTCGGAGCCCAGAAGGAAGAGGTCGTGGCCATGGACACCCTGACGGCAAACCTGCATTTCGCCATGGCCAGCTTCTACCAGCCGACAGCACAAAAGCACAAGATTATCATTGAAAGCAAAGCATTTCCCAGCGATCACGTAAGTCGCCTCCACCTGACAATGGCATATCCTCTCATGTGTCAAAATTCTTATGTATATATACTAACACACAAATAGTACGCCGCTGAATCCCAACTCCGCCAACACGGCCTCTCCCTCGACTCCCTAATCACAATCGAACCCAAAGACCTTGCCCGACCCCTGCTTACAACCACACAAATTTGCGACGTCCTAACCCAGCACGCCTCCGAGACCGCCCTCGTCCTCCTCCCCGGTATCCAATACTTCACCGGCCAACTCTTCGACATCCCCACCATCACCGCGCACGCCCACTCCCTCGGCCTCACAATCGGCTGGGACCTAGCCCACGTAGTCGGCAACGTCCCCGTGCAACTCCACGACTGGAACGTCGACTTTGCCGTCTGGTGCCACTACAAATACGTCAACGCCGGACCCGGAGCCATCGGCGGGCTGTTCGTACACGAAAAACACTCACAAGTCGACAGAACAGCTTTGGAATCCGGGGACGTCGAGAAGGCGTACAGACACCGGCTAGCGGGCTGGTGGGGCGTACACAAGAACGAGCGGTTTGAAATGAAGACCGATCGCGGGACGTCCTTTGTTCCACGCCCGGGTGCATGGGGTTACCAGGTCTCCAACCCGTGCGCGCTGGCTCTCGCCGCCCTCCAGGGGAGTCTCGAAGTGTTTGCGAAAACGGACATGGCTTCGCTGCGGAAGAAGAGTCTTGCAATGACGGGCTTCACGGAGCGGATGCTCGAGCATTATCGTGCTACCGAATGGACGTCCAAGAACAAGGAAGCACCTTTCTGGATTATCACGCCGACCGACCCGGCCGCGCGCGGTGCGCAGCTCAGCGTGCGGATCGGCAACGGGTATCTGGATAGTGTGATGAACCACCTTGAAGACAACGGCATAGTGTTGGATGAACGGAAACCGGATGTCATCCGTGTGGCGCCGGCGCCGCTGTATAACACGTTCGAGGAGTGTGCGAGGTTCTGCTGGATTTTAACGGAGATCATGAAGAAGTGCGAGGACGATACATACCAGATGGACTTGAGCTTGGTGCAGTCAAGGTCGACGAAGAAGGCCTTGGGGAATGGTAATGGGCATGAGCAGAGTGCGATGGTGAATGGCGGACAGGAAAAAGGTGCTTGGACTGACATCAAGTAGGGCTCGCACTTGAAATCAGCATCGTTGGAGCATCTGGATTGCTTGATCATTCAACTTCTTGGTGTCGGCGTCTGGTTCTTGGGAATACTGATTACATGGGTCCAAGATCATCTCCGTGATAGAGACTCTCGATCGATATAATTGATTGGAAAGAATTACACCTGAGCACCGTAAATCCGCACTATCAATCAGAGTCTCGCACGAATCATCCTCTCCTTTTCTTTTATCAACTCCTTCAACTCCCTCCCTTCCCCTATTCTCCAACTGACAGTCTTCCCCCAATCCTGCCCCCTCAAATCCTCACTCTTCCACCTCCACCTCTCATTCACCTGCTCACCCCTCTCAACCAGCTCCTCCACCCACTTGCCAAAAATCGGCATCATCTTAAACCCATGCCCCGAGTCCCCCGAAAGCACGACAACCGACCTGCTCGTCCCCGGAACAAAATCGATACAATATTCCGAATCCCTCGTATCCGAGAACCAACACAGCTTCTGCTCCACAAACGGTCGGTCCGCCATCCACGGGAACGTCTCCCGCAACAGAGTCCTCAACTTCCGCTCGTCCTCCGCCGGGATAAAGTCCTGCGGCTCCGGCAGTTCCTCGGCGGGAGGCAGCGAGATTCCCGTCCCAGGGGACGTGTTGGTGTATCCCGTGCCGAGCGGACAGAGCTTGAACAGCCGGGTCTCGGGATCGGGCTCGAAGAAGAAGCCCAGGTCCCGGACGTTCGTGGTCGGGATACCGCGGAGGAGGTTGGTTTCTTCTTCGTCGAGTTGCACGTGTGCGACGGACCAGCAGCGCGCGGTCGTGAAATTGCCGATCGAAGGGATCAACCTCGCGGCATGCGCTCCCAGCGCACAGATCGTGAGGTCGGAAGCGTGAATTCTACCATCCGCTGTCTTGACGGCCGTCGTCTTCGAGCCGGAGGATACCAGCTCGGTTACTTTGCCGGCTTGCTCGCCGTGGATGAATTTGACGCCCTTGCTAGCGCAGTGCTTCCAGATTCCCACGAGCGTGTCCGCGGAGTGCGCGTAGCCGGCGAGTCGGTTGAAGTAGCCTTTGAAACCGGTCAGGGGCCCAGAGTACTGCCAGGTGTACTTTTTGAAATCCGCTGCGCCGCCGAGACGCTGGATTCCCGGAGCAAAAACGGGATCGCTTTCGATGGACGACAGAGCCTTTTCGAGGTGGTCGATTGCCTTTTGCGGGGCGCGGCCGGTGGCTGCGACGACGTAGCCGGTTTCGTGGTAGTATGGGCCGAATAGAGGTGTTTTCCATGCTTCGATTGCTTCCTGGTTTGCGCTGTCAGTTGGCTGTCTTCCACGAGGCTTGCTCGTTACAGTTGCGTGACTTACCAATGCCAGTTTGGTGTAGAATGGATCTTCATATTCGGCCCGCACGATCTTGTTAATGTCCCATGCGGCGGAATACCTCGAAGGCTGCTCGGCAGCTCGTTCGAAGACCGTGATGCTTTCGTACCCGGCGGCGTTGAGGTGTAGAGCCGTTGAAAGGCCCCATGCTCCGCCTCCGATGATTGAGATCTGACTGTCCTTTGAGATGCCCATGGTAGACGAATCTTGATGAGTGAAGCGCTGTTGGACGAGAACGTTCAGATAGATCTTCGAACGAGTTTGGCGACACCGTGAAAGTGGGCTCCTCGAGAACCTCACCATGTTGCTCGCCATGCCTCCATCTTCTCAAATTGAACGACTACAGTCAACACATCCTGAACAGTCTAACGATCACGATACACGTTCACAGACACCGCACCATCGCAATGGACGGACATCCCGCCATTCGGACCAACTTTGGACCTCTGACTCTCGATCTGAAGTCCGATGCACATGGTACTCACCCCTCATTGTTCAGCATGATGGGTGGCTCGAGATGGCTCTACGACCCGCATATCGATAGTCTATCGCGCATGCATGTGCCAACGATAGCTCATGCATCAGAAAGCTAGACAGGGATGAGCGGATTGATACGACTTCCGTAGCTCCCGGCTCCGTGCAGCTCGGGATATCCGATGCCACGTTGTCGGGACGGCGGCGCGAAATATTGCCTGTTTGGGAAGTGGGACGAGGTCATCTGAAGCGATGCAGCTGTATGCGGGCGAAGTCGTGGCGGTGCTCAAGTCACTTCCCCTTATCGTGGCCTGCGGGGGAAGGGGCATGTTTGCGATAGAATGTGGGATCGTCTTTGATGTCTGGGAAGGACGGCAAGGTAGCAAGTTTGCGGCTACAGAACTTGTGCAGTCGTTGCAGAGGGCTCGACACTATCAATTATGGCGACCAATGCTCATTTCCACTCATTATGACGCCTATCAGATTAATTTTGTCTTCAGCTTGAAATTGAATAATGTCACCACAGCATGAATGCTTGTCACTTGAGATGAGCCTGAGCAAACGTTCGATTTCGCAAGACAAGAGATTGCCAATATCTACTATTCTGACATCTCGTTCAACTCTTCATCTCAAAGATTGCTGGGATACAGCACATCGCCCATCTTATTGTACTCCTCCTTCAACGTCCTCGGTGCCGTAAACCTCATCAACAAATTCGAGCTACCTGCCTTATCACAAGTCCCACTCCCCCTCGCGCCCCCAAAAGTCTGCTGCCCAATGACCGCCGCCGTAATCTTGCAATTCTGATAAAAGTTACCAGCCGCATACCTCAACTTGTCTTCCGCGAGTCTGATGGCTTTCTGATCGTGAGAGAATATGGCGCCCGTCAGCGCAAGGCCGCCGCCGTGCTTGTCAATGTGCTCCAGCACGGATTCGAACTCGTTGTCCGGGTAGACGTAAGCGACGAGGACAGGCCCGAAGAGCTCGGTGTTGAAAAGTGAGTGGGACGGGGTTTTGGAGATGTAAATTGTGGGATCGATAAAGAAGCCGGTGGTGTCGTCGTAAGTGCCGCCGACGACGGTCGTGAGGTCGGGGTCTTTGTTTGCGGAGTCTATGGCGGTCTTGATCTTGTTGAAGGATTTGCGGTCGATGACGGGGCCAGTGAAGGCGCCGAACTCTTCTGGTGGGCCGACTTTGATTTGTGCGAGCTCCTTTTCCATTTCGGCGAAGAAGGTGTCTGCTTGGCTTTGGGGAACATAGATGCGGGAGCAAGCTGAGCATTTTTGGCCGGCGTATTCGAAGGAGGCGCGGATTGTATGGCGAGCAGCGTTGGGGATGTCTGCTGTGGGATGGATAAGGTGGAAGTTCTTGCCGGAGGTCTCTCCCATCATGCGTGGAAAGTCACGGTACTTTCCTTCGCCGACGCCCTTTCCGATCTGTGCGTAGAGGTTGCGGAAGACGGTTGAAGATCCGATGAATGTGAGCGCTGAGAAGTCCTTGTGTTCCAGAACGGTATTGGTGATCAGACCTGGGTCACCGTTGACGAGCTGAACAACACCCTCTGGGAGACCAGCTTCCAGCAGGATCTTATGAACGAGGTAGCTTGGGTAGACCGACATGGGCGCTGGTTTCCAAACGACCACGTTGCCCATGATAGCCGGTGCCGATACCAGATTGCCACCAATTGCAGTGAAGTTGAAGGGCGAAACCGAGTAAACGAAGCCTTCCAAAGGCCTCCAATCCGTCCGACCATGATGGCTAGGTGCATTCACCGTCGGTTGCTTGTCATAAATCTCCTGCGCAAAAGCAACGTTATAGCGGAAGAAATCGGCTAGTTCCGCAGCGGCGTCGATTTCAGCCTTCCAGGCATTCTTGCCCTGACCCAGCATTGTAGCCGCCATGAGTTCGTAGCGATACTTGCCAGTGACGAGTTCGGCCGCTCGGAGGAAAATCGCTGCTCGGTCGGTGAACGGCATTCCCGCCCATTCCTCCTTCGCCGCGAGTGCGTTTGTGATGGCTTGGTTGACTTGAGCTTCGGTCGCTGAGCCGTACTCTGCGAATGTTGTGCCGTGTTCGGCCGGCATGGACATTGATGTGAGCGAACCATTGGTATTTGATGTGTGAGGTCCACCGACGGCGGGCACTCGCATTGGTATTCGTTGTCTCAAAGAGGCCAATGCTGACTCGAGATGCTTGCGCTCTGGTGATGATTTGACATAATGTTGCTAAAGCGTATTAGTCAAAAGCATCAAGGGGATGTAACCGTTCACTCACATTGGGTTCGTTGGAGGCTTTTGGAACTCTGTAGGTGCCTGAATGAAAGCTTCTTGTTGGTACTCTGGCGGCTGGTCTGTTTTGGAACTGTTGAGACCTGCTCGGTAACGACGATGGCTTTGCTTGGCTGAGGACTCTGTAGCTCTTCATCGTCGAGGTATAATAATTACAGGACTAGGCTGCTGTAAGCCTCGAGACGGTCGGCTTATGTGTCGACAGTCCCTTTCGACTTCTAGAGGATTGACGTGTTGGACTTTTTGCAACATGGTGACAGAGTTGGAGCTGACCTTAAGCATGGCTAGTTTGACCCAGCAACAAGGTCGGTCGTCGATTGAATGAGCAGAAGTGGAGTTCAGATAGAATAGATCGGGTCGATCATCCGACACGGGTCACGCCTCCGACTTCATCAACTATCCCGGACATCTTGGTGCACCATGTTTTGAGCACACCCATGACATGCGAAGCGGGGTCCGGCTACCGTCGGCCAGGTTCTCTGAATTGATAGCCACCCCACCAGACGGACCCAAGGTTCACTGGGTTAGCAGGCGGCCGAATATCAAGTATCGAAGCTGAGGACCGGTTTCAAAGCCTATTCGTCAGTTTCACGAATCACGTAGATTGCTTCTCAGAAGCTGGGAGGGGATTTCCTCGCTGCCGACATCTGGACTTGAACTTTATCGATCACTTGGGGGGCATACACAAGCTGCGAAACATGCTACAGACGTTCTGGTCACGACTGCGGCTCCCGCTCATGGCTCCACATTCGTAATCTGAATTGAAGCGCTTGAACATGTATCCTGTCCGCGAGCTGGCAATTAAGCTGTAGCTAGGAGCCAAAAAGCTCAATCCACACCAAGGGAGAGGAGGTTAAAACCACTTTCCAGATATTCAGACACGCATCAAACCTCTGCTGGTGTAGTATAACAAGCAGGGTGGTGGATCTCGGACCGGAAGCTCACGTACAAGGGTCCGCGTGGCAGGTGGACTATAAGTTGTGAACGTTGCTCTGGGCTTCTTCGGCCTGCCTTCCCTCTGCCGAAGCAAAAATTATCAAAACAAACAACACAAATGTTGGTTGATTCGAGCCAAAACCAACAATTCTCAAGATGAGCGGATCAACGCTGGAAGGCAAGGTGGCAATTCTTGGCTGTGGTGAGTAGTATGCTCAGATAGCAAGAAGTGATACTGATAAATCGAACAGGATTTATGGGAACAGCCATTCTGCAGGGACTGCTCAACAAGGACAAGGAGGAAGCACAAGTCAGGGGATACGCAGCATGTGTTCGAAGCGAAGCATCAGTAAAACGGTTACGGAAAGATATCAGTGGATTCGAGGACCAGGTTGTCGTCTTGCAGGCCGATAGGCTCGCTGAGGCGGTTGAGATCGCTGAAACAGTCATGCTAGGATGCGTGCCTGGCGAACTTGATTCTTTGCTTCAGACGGCAGGTCTAGCAGAGGCGCTGAAGGGCAAGCTGGTGATAAGCCGGATGGCCGGTGTGTCGACAGGGTCGCTGGCGAAACGATTGGCAATGCAAGCAGAAAAGGGCACGGACGGAGAGGGACAAATCAGTATCGCTCGCGTTATCCCGAGCATCGGAGCCAAGATCGGAGACTCGGTAACACTGCTGGCGAAGTCCGAGTTTCTACCTGACATCCATGAGGACAAGGTGGTGAAACTCTTCGAGCGGGTTGGCAGCGTCGTCAGTGTGTCGGAGAAGCTGATGGACGACGCGACGGCCATTGGCGCAGCCTGTAACGCTCTCAACATCTATGCTCTCGACGCCATCACCGATGCCAGCGTTGCTGAGGGCTTCGATCGCCCGACTGCCATGCGTTTGGCAGCTCAGAGTCTCCGAAGCTCGAGCAATCTGTTTTGTGCCGGCGGCATGAGCTCGGAGCAGCTCAAAGCGGCCATGTCGACGCCAAACGGCATCACCATCAACGCCATCATGGATCTCCAAACAGCCAATGTCCCTTCTGGAGTTGCCAATTCAGTACGCAAGGCCATTCGATACGCTCGAGATATGTAACGCTTTATGACTAAAATGCCATCAAAGCCAACTTTGTACCCCGCACGCCGACTGCCGTGTCTGAGCTCCACTCGCTGATATGCTACCAGCTAGGCCCAAGTGGCCTGGTACGAGCGACCGTTGTGAAGACAATGCATTACTTGCCTGTCTCCCTAACCCTGTATCGAGATGCAGTGAAGGCTGGCGTCCTGCCGTTGTAGCTTCAATTTCGATATGCAAGCCAACGGCATCCGGAAACGTCCTCGCGTGCCCAACGCGTAAGACATTTGGCATCACCTACGATATATCGAAGTCTAACACTTTCCCTGCAGTTGTATCCGATGTCGTCAGCAAAAGATCAAATGCACAGGCTCACGACCCTGTCAGCAATGCACCAAGCGGAACGTGACCTGCAAGTTCGAGACCGGGAACCACAAAATACTCGTTGACGCGAGGTAAGCAGATGCCATCCACCACATTCAATCCATTTTGCGAAAGCCAAGCTCTGATCAAGCATAATGAAACAGCTACATTGCAAGGCTTCAGAAAGAGGCTGCAAGAGGCTCTGCATTTGACAGACTCGGATCGGAAAGGAGCCGAGCGTCCCCATCTATCGCCCACCCTGGATCCTTGGACCGCTTGCCCACTGACACTCGTATCGAGCACCAGCTTGATAACAGTGTGTGATCCTCACAGTTATGAAACCTTGTTTCTTCGAATTCAGCCTAATGACATCGCCATCGTTCAGGCCCCACCTATGCAGTTCCCCTACCACCCGATCCGCCTACGCCAGTCGGAGCCCCTTTCGACGATGGATACTCCGGTAATGCCTCAGAAACCAACAGTCCGTCTGCAGGCGTGGGTAGTCCCTTGGCTGAAGATACCGACTTGCAAAACCCTTTACTCCCTGGCCAATCAGCATCATGGACTGTCAACCAATACGGCCAAGCAGGTATGCAGCTTCACAGAGCTCAATCTTGATGGTGACTGACGTGCTCTATTCGCAGTCTACCTCGGCACGTCGTCGAACTGGTCCTTCGGTCGAAGGGTTCTGAACATGGCGCACGAAAGAGTCGAAGGCTATGCCTTACCACCTCAAAGCCTTCTATTCCAGGGCGCAACTTATGACCTGGGCTGGGATGGTCTTCGTGATGGAGATGCCATCGATTGCTCGTCTCTCCCAGCGGCAGACTATGCAGTCTTCCTCATCAATGCCGTCAAATTTCATTGCAGTCGTCTTCTCCACGTTTTCGACGAGAAAGTCTTCATGTCACATTTTGCAATCTTTCACGAGCAACCGGAAAATGCAAAGAAGCCACCTATCCTGTGGTTCATTCACTACTTGCTGGTGCTTGCTTTTGGCAAAGCTTTCATCGTTCGAACAGGCAGTGGTCGAAGCCCGCCTGGTGCTGAGTTGTTCACGCGAGCCATGAAGCTTCTGCCAGACATCGGCTTCCTATACACAGACCCAGTCCAGTCGATCGAGATACTGATATGTGCAGCCCTATATCTACAGTGCCTCGACTCGCGAAGCGCCGCTTTCAACGTGGTATGTATCATCCGTGGACAAGTATGGTCATTATTTACTAACACGAATAGATTGGCCAGGCAATGCGATTAGCAGTCGAACAAGGTATGCACACCGATATGACCGGCCGAATTGGCTCTGGGGACGTTGTGGAACGGTGTCGTGATGTGTGGTGGACGGTTTACGTTCTGGACCGCCGAATGACAAGCTTAATGGGGACACCGTTGTCAATATCCGACAACGACATTTCAACGCCGTTGCCGTCCCTCGGAAACTCTGCACGGAGGTCGTTGGCTCTGAGCCATCACGTACAGCTCTGCAAAGCAACGTCGATAATCTTGCGAAGTAAGTCCAACTCGTATTCAACAGCCAGCCATGTACTGATCAGCTTTGCAGCTGTGTACGGCAAAAACAGCAAAGATGATAAGCCACTTCTCAAAATTATGAAAGAGGCTTTGCGCGCGATCGCAGAGGGTAGCGATGAGCGAGACAAGAAGTTTCCAGTTAATGTTTGCGACACATCATCCGGGATATGCAGGCTGTCAGCTTACTTACACCTCTTTCACCACCAGGTATGTCGTCCTTCCGTCCATAGCCGCTCTTGCAGCAGTATTAATGTAGGTTTGTAGTGCCTTGTGCTCGCAACAAGACCGTTACTCTTCTACTTTTGGCAGAAAAGGCTCGATTCGCCGCAGTCGTTCAGGATCACGTCTGAAGGAGGTGCACGATCTTTACTCCGTGTGTGTGTCAGTTCTGCCAAGCAGTCCCTGCGCATTCTTAAAGCATTGCAGTTGCAAGGGCTTCTGGATAAGTGGGGTATAAAGGCCTCAGTTGAAATCAGCTAACTCTATGCAGACAGCTTTCTACCTTTCGATCGCGATGGCGCGTTTTCTTCCGCAGTTGTGCTCAATCTTACTCTCGCTGTGGACCAATCATTGCTTCGCGGCAACTCCGGATGGATTCCCATGGCATACGAAATCTTGGAGGAGATGACTACACGTGGCAATGTGATGGCCACTTTCCACATTTCAGAATTGCGACAACTGGCCGCCTGCATCAAGAAATTGCAAGGCTCGGTCGATAGCCAGCATTCGGTTGCCCGTCAAGGGGATCAGCCCATCGAAATGCAAGCTGTTAACGAGGTCGACATGACTGGGCAACCAATGGTAGCACCAGCCGTCGCACAATCTAGTCCCACAGGGTTTGATTTCCTCGCTGATACGGGTGATTTCAGCAGCTCTGAAGATGGTCTGCTGAATGCGCACCAGCTCCAGTCGGTAGCGGAGGCATTTGACTTTGACCGGTTGGACTACTGGCTGTCAACCGGCGAATTCAACATGCCACTCAACAGCATGTAAAGGCGACAAGCGAGACTCAACAGATATGGTTGGACGCGGAGTCAAAGCTCTCACGATCTGTCAATGGTGGTGTCAGAACTCTGCATTAGCCTTCAGAGCTAGGCCTGTCATCCGCGAGTATCCGAGCGTTCATCCCTATCGGCAAACCCCCGCATCGGCTCACCAACCACGATTAGCATGTTTAAACAAACGAATGGTCGAAAGCGGGGAACAGAACCCATAATCCAGAGGCCAGCGGTGCGGCGCAAGACGGCTTCGGCTTGCCCTTCCGGTGTCAAGGCCAATTGCGAGACCAGATCTGGACACCAAATCCGAAACCCCACATTGGTATCATGCCACTATCAATGAGCATCATTGACGTGATAAGACTATGCGGCTGATAAAACCAATGGCGATATCTGCTCGAAGTGGTGAGGGGCAGCTTTGTGTTGCTGCACACTGGAGCAATTATATTCGTCTGGTAACAGGCAAATATGGCAACCAGGATAAGGCGGTTCGAGCTCGTGCACAGAGGCTGTCAGCACTCAATCGTGGGTATTATTTCTGGTAGCACAATGGCGACGAGCAAAGCATCACTCACATTCGCACCTCGAAACACACCACTTGCTCCAATATCAATTCGGAGGAAAGCGCCTGTGCACATAGGCGTACGAAATGCTTCAACCACAGCAAAGAGATCCACCAGTACGCATCGAGCATCGTCCGCATTCGATATCTCAAGTCTCAAGGGCGCAGAATTCTACCCTTCTGGCTGTTCGGCGAGCCCTGCCAGAAAGGCACCTATGCGAAATTATGCTCTCGAACGAATGCCAACTTCATCGCTTTTGAGGAGCTTACTTCTCGGTTCCATATTCACATCCCCGGCACTAATTAAGATGACGATGCCCCTCATCGATCGGATCGCGGACTCCAAATCGATCCTCTATAGTCCGGAGAGGAATCCGATTGTCAAATACTTGACGAGAAATTTGGTTTACGATGCCTTTTGCGCGGGTGTAAATGAGAAAGAGGTGCTCAGGTCGAGGCAGACGATCAGGAATATGGGCTTCGCCGGTGTGGTATTGTGTCTGGGCAGAGAAGTGCAAATCTCAAAGGATAACAAGCTGCATTCAACCTCCTCCGGGCAGGCAGCGGGCAGCGAGGTTTCGCAGTGGCGGGATGGCTATTTGGAGACATTGAACATGTGTGGGCCGGACGACTGGATCGGTATCAAGTGAGTGAGCTTCGCGAGCCCGAAACAGAGACTAAGGCTAACAATTGCTAGGATGACCGGAGCAGGAACTCAAGTCACAGAAGCACTGCTCAAGAACGAACCGATTCCCGTCGAGTTCCGCGAAGCCATGGACCGAGTCTGTCAACGAGCCCACGAAAAGAACACACGAATCTGGATCGATGCCGAACAGCAAGCCGTCCAAAAATCAATCGATCTTTGGACAATCGACCTCATGCGCAAGTGGAACAGAGACCGCGCTCTCGTCTACAACACAGTCCAAGCATATCTCAAAGACTCCCGAGACAAGCTAAAGCACCAGCTCAGCCTAGCAAGCAACGAGCGCTGGGTCCTGGGCACCAAGCTCGTCCGCGGCGCCTACATAGCCAACGACCGACGAGATAAGATTCACGACACCAAAGCCGACACAGACGCCTCCTACAACAGCATCGTGCAGGACCTTTTGCAAGGCACGAACCTGGGGTTTCCCGAAACCCAGTTTCCCAAGATGCAACTCTTCCTCGCCGGCCACAACCCCGACAGCGTGCGCACGGCGGCAACTCTAGTCCGCACCCTCGCCGACCAGCAGCGGCTGAAAGTCCTCCCCGATTTCGGTCAATTACAGGGAATGGCGGATCTACTCGGGTGCGAGTTGCTGGAGCACTGCGAGGGCATGGGAAAGACGCGGGAGAAGAGACTCGTGCCGAAGGTGTACAAGTGTCTGACGTGGGGGAGCGTGCAGGAGTGTATTCAGTATCTGTTCCGGCGCATGGTGGAGAATGCGGGTGCATCGGAGAGGATGAGGGATGGCTTGTCGGCTTATTCGGGTGAGCTGAGGAGGCGCGTGGGTCGGAAGCTGATTCCTCGGTCGTTCCGTCGAGATCCATGAAGGGTCAAGTGATTGTGGGCGGACAGATAATGCGGATACTAGTATTGTGGACCATGGGTGGAGATGTGGGGCTGATTGGAGGAGCGGGTAGCCGATCCGAAGTTGAGTGACTGAGCTTAGCTCGCCATATTGAATCAAGTAAACTCTAAACTCCGGCCCCAAATACTTCGAGCAATAGAATAACCTAGCATCACTTTTTTTATCATACAGCTCATTCTCACCGTCCTCGAACTATCCATTCACTTTCCCTTGCTTCAAACTCCACCATGGGCTCCCAATCACCATCAAACACCCCCACCGCCCCTCCCCCCGGCACCTACGCCCCAGCAATAACCTTCTTCGGCCCGGACACCGACACCCTCAACCTCGCCGAGCAATCCAAATACTACGCCTATCTCTCCAAGACGGGCCTAACCGGCCTCGTAATCCTCGGCACGAACGCCGAAACCCTCCTCCTAACCCGCCAGGAACGAGCATCCCTCCTCCGCACCGCCCGCGCCGCCGTCGGCCCCTCATACCCCATCATAGCCGGCGTCTCGGGCCACTCCACCGCTCAAGTCCTCGAATACATCGACGATGCCGCCGACGCAGGGGCAAACTACGCGCTACTTTTACCGTGTGCGTATTTCGGGAAACAGACTACACCCGCGGTGGTGAACGGATTCTTCGACCAAGTCGCGGAAGTGAGCAAGCTGCCGATCATCCTATACAACTTCCCCGCTGTGACGAACGGGTTGGATCTGGACTCGGAGACCATCGCGGCGATCGCGCGTCGACACGGTAATGTCGTGGGCGTGAAACTCACCTGCGGGTCCGTGGCGAAGGTTGCGAGGCTGGCGGCGCTGTTTCCGCCGGAACGGTTTGCGGTGTTTGGGGGACAGTCGGATTTCCTCCTCGGGGGCTTGGCGGTGGGGAGCGCGGGGTGTATAGCTCCGTTTGCGAACATCTTCCCGAGATCCGTGGCGAGATTGTACGGGTTGTGGAAGGAGGGGAGGAATGAGGAGGCGTTGGTTTTGCAGAAGATTCTGGCGTTGGCGGAGGCGCCGACGAAGGCGGGGATTGCGAGTACCAAGTTCGCGGCGGGGGAGTTTACGGCGAAGAGGGCGGGGATCAGGGGTGCGGAGAAGTTGGTGCTGCCTAGGAGACCGTATATTGATATTGATGATAGTGCGAAGGAGAAGATCAGGGGCTTGATGGGTCGGATTGAGGCTTTGGAGGATGGTGATGGAAAAGGGGGGCTGCAACTCGGCGAAGTGCTGAAGAGAGTCGTCGACTTTGCTGAAGGCCGATAGAGCAGCTTTGCGGCAGAAAGGCACTATTTTCGAAAAGTCATCACACAAAACATTCTATTATCACGAAGCTGAAGACCTGGTTTCTTGGGTAGTTCTTTTGATTAGCATTCTAGAACTCTAGGAAACGAAGTGAGAGACACCCACCAAAGGGCTTCAAGGACCGAGTGAAAAAGGATCGAGCCGAGCGCAGAACAGCACCCAAGAATAAAAGTAAACAACCCCAAAACAAAACCATCAACCGAACGTTTCTGTCCGTCAAAAGTCTTCTTTCCAAACCATATGACCTTTCCTCTGTTTCTCCAACTCTTCACGATGCTCCGGCACATCCTCCCACGCAGCAATCTTCTCCGGAACATCCCGCGCATTCTTCATCTCCTAGGCCTGACGGACCGCAGCAGCCATAGCCTCGTCATCTCCGCGCCGAGCAGGCCCACTCTCATCCCCTCCCGACACATAATCTTCAAACACACGGGCCACAATCGCCTCAGTGTCCATCGGAGGCTCGACACCAACTACGCCGTGCCCCGACTCAGACTGTGCAGCATCAGCCTCCTCGTCGGGTCCAGCGGCGGCATCGCTTCGAATTGGCCGTTCGTCGTCGAGCTTAGGGTCCTCAGCTCCATTCCCGGTCTTCACTAGATACAAAACACATACCAGTCAGTTTTTCTGATGCCCTTTTGTAAAGAAAAGTGTAATCACTTCGAATGCTCCGTCCGTCCATCCGCCGGGGATGAAGAGGTAAGGCGTAGCATTGTTACTCACCGGGCCAGCATTGGGTGGCACAGGATTGCCGTCCGCGTCTAGTTCTTCGACGACTGGTTCAACGGCCGGTTCGACTACCTGCTCGGCTATCGGTTCGACAACGGGCTCGACTGCCGGCTCGACTACCGGCTCCGCGACAGGCTCCACGACAGGCTCCACGACAGACTCCACGACAGGCTCGACTACCGATTCCACGACGGGTTCGACTACCGGCTCGACTACCGGCTCGACTCCCGGCTCGACTCCAGGCTCGACTGCCGGTTCGACCACTGGCTCAACAACTGGCTCGACGACAGGCTCACCGGGTGGTTCTGCATCGACGCCAGCACCGACACCTGCATCCGCTGCCGTGGGGGCTTTCGACAGCGGTTTCCTTCCCGAATCATCCTCGTTGTCAGCGTCATTCCCGTCTCGATCAGATGCATGGGCGGAGGGCGCCTCTCCGCTTATGCCTGTCGGACGTTTTGACGGTGGAATGAGAGATGGTTTCCGCGAAGAAGGTGCAGAATCATAGCCAGTACCCGATCTCGATGGTGGAGCGAGTGATGGCTTTCGCGATTGGTCTGCCGATGAGACTCCCATGGATGGTTTGCGTGACTGATCTGGGTCAACATTTGAGGGTCTCCACGATTGGTCTGCCGATGGAGTGGCGACCGAAGGCTTTCGTGACGGATTCGCATCGCTCAGGCCTGTGTTGTGCTTTGATGGGGAAGCCATAGACGGCTTGCGAGAGGCATCTGTAGACTTCCTTCCCCGGTCAGGGCCATCCGCCGGCACTGGGGGAGTGGGAGGACCCGGTGGAGGACTGTCACTGTTGTGCTGACCGTGTTGGTGGTGTCTGTCATGCTCTGTGCCATGATGTCGATGATGCTGAGATCCCGGTGAGGTTCTACCAGGCTCGTGCTGAGGATTCCCATGTTCATGACCGCGGTGTTGCGTATGAGGGTCGTGCTTACGGTCATGATGGCTTCGATGCTGACCACGCTGGTGAGGCGGCGGCATTCGGTGCCGAGGACGCCACGATTGACGAAACCTCATGAAACGATGCGGACCGGGGTATTCCCGATTGGCATGCTTTTGCTGCCATTCAATCTCTTTCCGTTCAGATCTGACCTTTTCATGACCTGGATCGGAGTGGCAGAGCACGATCAGGGCATGGATGATGCCGAGGATACCAAAGCTGATCAACATGAGAAAGACGTTCAAGAAGAGCGACCCGCTGACTCCTTTGCGGAAGTATACTGCCAGTGGAGCGAATAAAAAGGCCATCAAGCACAAGACCAAGGTGTCGGTGTACTGTCCGCAGATTAGTAGAACCCACGAATCACGAAGCCTTCGGGGTACCGACCCAAGATCGTGGTCCTTCTGGTGTGTTGCGGAACCCGTGCAATGGCACTTTTCGAGCTTGTGGCTCCTCTGGCTCTGACGAAGTTTCTGGAGGAGTCACCATTGGAGGGTCCTGATCTGAGACTTCCATTGGATGGAATTTGTTGATACAGAGTTCACAAAATTGAAAACCCAGTGAGCGCAAACGATAGCAATGTCGATAAGTAGAATGCAGAGAAGACCGCAACCCGGGATTGCGAGTCTGAATGAGGGACTGAAGAAGGAAGAAAAAGCAAGACACAAAGTGATTGAGGAACAACTGGGATATTCTGCATGCAGTGCCGGTGCCTGCGGTGGAAAGAACCAGCATCTAATCTATTATATAGAAGGCGCCGCCAGGGCTCGCCCGAATCTAGTGCCATGAGATCCTGTTTCCAAAGTCAGTATGCCGTGAATGAGCTGGGAAAAGGTGCACTTACGCCAGCATGATGCCCGCTCCAGCCATCATCGCCACGAACTGTTTCAGGATCTTCCATGTCTCCTCGCGACGATTGCTTCCTGTCTCCAGCAGCTCTGGGAAGACACCTACGGTTCCAACATACATAAACGTTCCAGCAGTGAAGGGAAGGAGCATGTCGCCCCAGCTGAGTCCTGTTCCCGCGAGACCGCCCTTGCCGCCGGCAGAAGCAGCCGAACTGGAATCTCCATTTCCTCCGAATTCCTGGATTGCGATACCGAGAAGTGTGCCGAGGAAGGCACCCACCGCAGTGACGAACTGAGCACCCATTGCGCGCGACTTGCTGAAGCCGCCCTGGATGAGCAGGGCAAAGTCACCCACCTCATGCGGGATCTCATGGAAGAAGACGGCCGCAGTAGTGGTTGCGCCGAGCGCTGGTGAGGCATAGAAGGATGATGATAGGGCAAGGCCATCCGTGATGTTGTGCGTAAAGCCAGCAATCAGGTTGAGGTAAGCTGAGAGCTTGACAGAGGTCGACGGACCGTCTGAAGTAGCCTTGGACGGCTCGTTTGTGGTGACCTCTGTCTTAACGACCTTTCGTGAACGCAAGTCCTTGTCTGCAACAACAACCTCCTGTGCTGTCGACCTGCCCTCGCTCTTATCGTTCCCGTGGTTATGACCATGACTGTGATCGTATCCGCCGTCGCCTCCAGTGGCAATGCGTAGTCCCTTATCCATGGCGACGAATGTCAGGAAGCCGACCATGATCGCAACTCCCAGCAACAGATTCTTGTTTCCCTCGACCTGAACAAAACGAACCCGGTCTGGCTCATCCTCACCGAGGAAGATCTCCGGCAGCAAGTGAAACAGGGTATCGCCAAGCAGACCACCAACAGCAAAGGCGACCATGACGGACAGAAACGAGGGGTCGATGTTCGGTGGGCACAGCGCAAGTAGGAAGTTTGGAGGACCAGAGATATATGCTGTAGCGAGGAGAGAGTTGACGGCCGGGCTTCCAGGGAACACAACGTCAAACATTCGTGTCATGAACGAACCAACATCCGAATGGCTGGCCTGCTTCTGCAGATTCAGTTTCTGAACGACGGCGCATTCCTGTCTGGCTTAGTAGGGTTCAATGACTGGCGTAGCAGTATATACCTGGAGGGCATCGTCTATCTCGTCAGCGCTCATAGGGGCGATGGCGGACTCGCCCTTGGACGCGTAGACATGGCTAATGAAGACTACGCAAAGCAGCAATACAGTCTGCAGTGCCCGTCTTGATACCTTGAAAGCCATGATGAGTATGGCGCCCCGAGTTGTATCGTGGGGTCTCTAGGATGCAAGGGATGGCGATCTTATCTGATCGTTTGCGTGTCGCGTTTGTGTAATGGAAGCTCTGAGCTCGGGCCACACGTTTGCGGGCCCGCGGCTGCAGATCCGAAGCATCGAGGAAAAAAAGTGCGGAACGAAGTGTGCTGCACCTTCAACATACACCATCCAGCTTTCGACACCTCCTATCGACATCATGGGTAGAGAGCTTCAGAAAAAGAAGAACAGATCCAGCATCTCCAAGGTGAAGCACAAGCCGAAGTCCAAGAAGCTCAATCTCAAGTCAAATGCCATCATCGCCGCCAACTGGGACAGGACGCTATCGGTTGCGCAAAACTACAAGAACCTGGGCTTGACATCACGACTCAACCATCGAACGGGTGGCATTGAGAAACAAAAGGCACTGTATGAAGAGAATCCAGCAGACGATGACAAGGACGTCTTCGCCATCGGACCAAAGAAGGCCTCCAAGTTCGACACCGAGGACGCGACAGTGGTTAGGGATCCAGAAACAGGCGCAATTGTCAGTGTCGTCAGCTCGGACAAACAAAAGAAAGCAAACCCCTTGCAAGATCCGCTGAACGAGATTGAAGATCAGTATGAGGAGAATGTCTCAGCGGCAGCAAAGAAGGGACCAAAGCGGGGCGTTGTTCAGGAACTAGAAGAGCTGGCAGCTCGAGGCGAGGAGAAGCGGCCGCGGAAACAGAGCAAGAGAGAGCAAGAATGGATATCACAGCTGGTCGAGAAATATGGCGACGACTACCGGGCTATGTTCAAGGACAAGAAATTGAACCCTATGCAACAAAGCGAGGGCGACATCAAGACCAGAGTACGCAAATGGCGGGAATCGAATAGCGAGACATTGGACATATCAACGGCACAAGGTACAGGCGATTTGCACGTGTCAGAGATTCAAGCTGATGGTGCAAAGCATGACGAATACAAGCCTCGATGCAACTGCGGCAAGAAGTGGTGGGAGTTCTGAAGGCCAGGGGCTTCATGCCGATTGTATTTCTATTGTCGGCATCGTCCTTTGTCGTTGGTGGTATAACAGCTCATCCAGCAGCTGCACCGTCTCCGTGGGATTGGCTATCCAGGCAGTCGTGCAAGCGAGCCGTGCCTTGAAGTCATTGGCCCCGGCACTCAGAAACTGGTCGCCAACATGCAGCGTCCGGCTCCCATCAATGCCACCGAGATAGTTCTGGCACGCCCGAACTCCCCACGACTTGTCGCCAATATCTACAAAGATGTCGTTTCCACCGTTGAAAGCGCAAAACGGAATCCTCTTCCCTGCGTCCGACATCTCGACCATCTGCTGCGTCACCAGAACCGTTTCCTCAAGCTGTTCGCGCGCAAACTTCCTCGCTCCGGGCTTGCTGCTGGGAACGATACCGACCGCTCTCTCCTTGCGAACAATCTCCGCGTCGAGGCCGAGATTTGAAACGCTCTCCTTCAGGGCACCTTCAGCCACGTCCAGCAATGCCTGCATCTGCTGGAGATCCCACAGCCGCATCGCCGGCAACTCCCAATCCGACCTTTCCACAGGCCTGAGCAGAAACTCCTGCCTCGCATCAAACGTAAAAAGATAGCTGCTCTCCCCGCCAATGACAACCACCTTTGGCTTCTGTAACTGTCCACTTTCAATCCCTGCCTTGACCGCCGTGAGCAACCCGTGCAATCGTCCGTAATACTTCTCCGCCTCCGTATACCCCGCCGCCGTAACGATTCCTACCGCGATACCTCCCTTCAACAACTCCAACAACCTCTCCACCACGGGATTCGCACTCTCCAAACTCAACCCATCATCATAAAGCGTAACATCCCCATCAAAGGTAACCAACTTCAACGGTCCGAGCGCATTCCTCACCAGACTAATCACCTGCGCCGAATTCATCGTGACCCGCACATCATTGAAACTCGGCGGCACGAACCTCCTCGACGAGATGCGTCGAATCTCGTCCTGATACAGGAACGCATCGCGCAGCAACAGCGGCGTGAAGAACGTGCCGACCGTGGGGACCAGCAGCCGCAGCTTGGAGCGCGCGGCGGTGCCGAGCTTCTGGTGCGCGATGTGGTCGGCGATCAGGTCCTCGACGGAGGACATGATGTCGGCGTACTTGCGCTGGGTTATTGCGGCGGAGGAGGGGATGGTGGATGGGTCCGGGGAGTAGGCGGCGGCGGGTTGGGAGTGCAGGACGAAGGGGACGGCGAGGAGGCCTTTGATCCATTCGATCAGTTGGTCGCGGCGGTGGGCTTTGAGGGAGTATTCGACGCGGTATTTGCTCGTCATGGTGGTGGTTGTCCGTTGGGTTGGGGCTGCGTGGAGGTGATTGAGGAGAGTAATGACGGTTTGGAGGGTCAATATATGGTGGGGCCTTTGCCTTTGCCTTTTGGTGGTCGATGTCGGATGATTGCGCCCTGGTGTTAAATGTAAGGTTACTGTAACGATGCTGGTGAACGATTGAGAAAGACGATGTTGGCGTTTGTTGGGCCAAGTGCGACGAAGCTGCAGCCAAGCGGCGTGCTCCACCTGTCGGACCTGCTTGTCTGTGATAGCGAGTGATGGAAGACAAGACGATGCTCTGCGTTTGATTGTTGACAGCTCGAAATGGTGCAACTCAGCTTGACGAGTAGATCTACAGTGATCGACTAGATTTATACTCGAAACTCACGATGCAATTCTTCAATGTTTGTTTGGCGGCGATCCACCTTTAATCGACGTCATCTGCGCTGCTGGCAGTAGATTTCCTTTTTCGTCCTGGTGGCCCCGCTGTGGGCGGGAGATCAGACGTGTGGGTGTGCACGCACTTCAGCCTAAAGAGCGCACTGTCTCTGATCAGGTTGCTCGAAGGCTGAGGAAGAGTTCCAAGTACGTGTGCACAGCTACTAGTGGCTTTGAGGTTCTCTGATCTGTTGTGCAAGGGTACACTAGTATGATTTCGAGCGCTCTGTACTATGTGGGTATCTTCATGCTAGTTTCGACAATTTCTGATGAAACAGCCAATGCTGAGCACCGGCTCAAATGCAGGTAACGCTTTTCATGCAACCTATGCTGAATGCCACGTCTGTGAAGCCTTATACCTCGCTCCCAACCACCCCATCGTCGTGGAATTCATCTCCTTAAGTGGTCGTGGCCACTGCATGCACAATGAAGCGAACTGGTTTCACATCTTGCCTAGACACTTGCTCTTCTTGGTGCCAACGTCCTCCTCAGATTCTTCTTCTCCTCCGTCTCTTCCATTATAGGCAAGACACCCCTTTCCCTGAGCTTCGCCAAAAACTCGACACCGAAACTGTATCCAACTTCGTATATTTCGTCGAACTTGCCAAATTCAAGAGTGCCATATCCGTCCACCGGCGGCCTCATGTAAAAGCATCCCGGCGTCACCTTTGCTCTCTCTAGTGCGTCATGAGAACTGACATAAGCTAGTCGCGCTTGGATCTCGCTCAAGGTAGGAGGGTTGGGATGTGAGCTGAATGGGTTCCAACGATTAAAGACAGTCCAAATTCCTGAAAGTGAGTCGCCGTATTCCTGTGGCGTTTGGTCGTCGATTGAGCCAACGTCCACGGCGAAAACGACGTCTGCACCCAGCGACTTCATATGAGTGACGGTGAGGTTGTCGACATAGCCACCGTCAACGAGCATATTGCCCTCGTCGCAAAGCGGAGGCAGAAGGCCTGCAAGGGTCATACTGGCACGAACATAGCGCCATGCATACCCAGAACGATGAATCTCGGAACGGTTTTTGGATATGTTTGTCGTGTTGCAATAGTAGTCGAGCCAAAAGTCCTCCATCTGAGACTGCCCAAAGGCCTTGAAGATACCACGATTAAACTCATGGCCAGTGGTGTATGAGGCAGTAGGGTATGTTACGTCGAGTGCAAAGCGCCACATGCTGCCCATGCGACCAGCGAACTTCTTGGCGCGACCATACATGGGAACAAGGTCGGCGTCTCGGGCATACAGACCACCGATGAAGGAGCCAATAGAGGTGCCACCCACGATGTCGATTGGGATGCCAGCTTCCTCAAGAGCTCGGATGACGCCAACATGGGAGATACCACGAGCACCACCACCTCCGAGAACGAGGCCGACCGACTTGCCGCATAGCCGACGGGCAAGACGATGGAAGTCGCCTTTGAAAGGAGTTTCAGCAGAGTAAAGAGGAGTCTGCCGAATGCGACGCGACGTATATTTCTGGATCTCAGCCTGAATGACTTGCACGCGGCGACGAATCTCATTTCCGAGTTTGCGCTGGCTTGGTGCCTGAATGGAATGGCTGAGGTCATTGTTAGTGCGGAACGACATCTGGACGTGATGATGGCCACCATTGATCCATAGACGGTTGCTCAGCCATTTTCGCGTCAGCCCAGATGGCACGTATCTTTCGATATGTAGAAGGACAAGCTCTTTGCGCGCGGTAGTCTTCATACCGAGCAGGAAACGCTCATAGTCGCCGATGTCTGGAGACCCCTCAGCCAAACCAACAATCAGGATGCAGTCAGCTTGGCTGATGCAAGTCTGGGTCCACGGCGAGCTGACATTGGTATCTGCAACGTATAGTAGCATACCGTAACGTTCCTCCAAGTCAGCAAGATACGCAGAGAGTTTCAACTTTCCCATTTTTGAAAAGGCATGGCGGCCAAGATGGTTCAAGATCGCTGCTTGGTTCAAGGATGTGACGCCGTTGACGACTCCAATTTGCGACAGTGCGTTCAGAAGGCGGCTGCCGAACTCGATCACCGGGACTCCGTTGGAAACGGGTAATATGCAGACTGTTCGCATGTTCAGACTTGACGTGACGTTCTTGTTCGACGGGGCGACAGTCTTTGCCGTCCTCTGGTCAAACATTGGATCTTCAGTTAGAGCACGCATTCTCTGAGCCACGATCTTGCTGATCTTGAGCGTGATACCAGGATGCTCCAGAGCCAGGCTGTTGAATAGACTTCGCGGAAATCTTGTCACCTCGGTATCACGAATAGCGTGTAAAGTTGCCGGTCGGACAGACTCTGTAAGCACTTCCAATTCACCAACACTCTCGCCCTGGCCGTACTCTCCTGTTACCCGCGCTTTGCCTTTCTCCTTGTCAGACACGGCTCGTAGCCTGCCATTGAGCACGATGTAGATGGCATCGCTGGCTTCACCTTGGAAATACACGGAATCACCGGCATTGATCTGCTCCCAGCCAAGAGCAAAATCGATGTGCAACAGCAATCGCGGCAACAGGCTGGTCAACCGCTTCGCCATGGTCAAAAGCACAACAGGATACTTCTCGACCAAACGCTCCACCGAGGCTCTTGGCAGGAAGCCAACATAGACATCTGTCTTCGCTCGGACGTCGATGAACGAGCGATAAGACGAGATCGTGCCAACATATCCTGCAATTCCCCCAGGTTTGATGTCAAATAGGCTTTTTCGGTGTGGTTCATTCGATCGCATGCTGCTGTTTGTTCTTTCGAGCGATCCCAGGATATTATCACCACTGCTTGAGGAGCCCAAATCAAAGACCTGCTGGGTTTTGTCTGCTGATTGGGGCTCGGCAGCAAGAACATCCAGAAACCCGTCAATTACATAATAGAGACCCGGGTTTCGCTCCCCGGTCTCAACCAGGACCGAGTCTTGCGGAAAGTAGACAACCTCCACCTCGTCTGCCAGTTCCGTCCGTGCAGCCTCCATGCTGATGATCGAACCAGTAGCGCTTGCACCTCCTGATATCATCGACTCGCTTTCACCATCGATTGATGCCTCAAATGGCCCGAGAAAGTCGAACGCATTGGAAAATGTCCCTATATTTCTCCGGGCATCAAACGACACCAATCGAGGTGACTGTTCCACCGACCTAGAGGGCTCGTGCAACGCGGCTCTGCTATTGACCAAGCCAATAGCTTTAGTGATGCAGTCGACAATCGAGGTCCTGAACATGTCATCCTCGTCATGCGACTCCTGCCGTTGCAATTTCATTCTCGGCGAGGCCGGATGAAATGGAGAGTCATGTTCCGAACGCGCCAGCGGAGTTCGGTCTCGGTCGCTAGGAGGATTGAAGGCGCTGTGATTCGGCTGACGCATGAATTCTGGTGATGGTGCCAATGGTTGGGAAATACGTCTTGCGGCTTGCAAGTTGCCTAACAGATCACCAGGGCCAATTGACTGAGTACCTGTACCTGGACGTGGTGGTTGCGGGGTCTTGCTGCTCATCCGGAGAGCTGCAAGCTTGGCTTGAGCTGCGAGGTCGTTGCGTACTGAGCTGCTTGACCTCCTCCGGTGCCCTGCTCTGGGATTGTGCAGCGCAATACCTTTGGTGTCGTCGTCGTTCTCACCGAGCCTCTCTCGCTCCCTACTGAACTTCTTCTTCAAGCGCTCCAACGCCGTTCCTCGCAAGTGATTCGGCAAATCGTGCGTCGTGTATTTGTCCATCAATTTTTCAGTCTGAAGGACCTCAGAGGTCAATCCGAGGTATGAATGTGCTGTAGCCAGCGTCACTCTCTGCAATCTCGTGAGAATGACCTGAACGATATGTGCTGTGGCTTTTGGATATATCCTTGTCAATCGCTTGAAAGCGCTGGCTGGTATGATGGCGATGGTCGTATCAGTAGTCGCCCTCGCCACAATATCAGGATGATACGACTTGGAAGACCTCCTGGCCGAGTTCCTTACCTCACCATCCTTACTGGCTGGTCTCCTTGACATTGGCTCGCCGTCCAGCGAAAACGGGGGCACATTACGCAACTCCGGACGTGATGGATCCAGCTCAAATGGAGGTTTCAAGGGTGTCATTGCTCCTGGAGTTCCCAGGGGAGGCGCATTACCCTGGACACCGAGGCCATTGATTCCAGGAGTGGTAGGCCGCTCATCGTCGTGTCTGAGTCTGACGTCCTCTGTGAAGAGCGACAGGATTGAGAAGAGCGATGACATGGGTGAACCGTTCTTGACCTCTGTCAGTAGTTGGTAGTCCTGATGACCGTCTCTGGAGTCATCCTTCGCTACATGCGCGTTGTTTGCCTCCCGACCAGACTTGACAAAGATCTGAACCATGCCGTCCACGACTAAGCAAAATCCCTTTTCCTCCTCTAGCATTAGTGTCTCGCCCGCAATGAGCTTCCGCGTTTGCATCGTCCGTGTGAGTTCATGGAATACCGGACGTTCCAAGTAGCCAAAGACTTTGATTGCTGACAGGAACTCGTCGAGATAGTTTGAGAGCCCAGGTTTTGAGTCGCCATCTGGAACGTCGGTAAAGAGGTCGATCTGCGGCTCCTTGCGCTGTGGCTCGGGTGGCAGGCGGGTATACATGTTGAGGAAGCGATATCGAACTACCCAGCTTACCATCGACGCGAAAGCCACCAATATGACTAGTCTGAAATGTATCAGCGAGGCGAGCCATAACGCTTCGAACAGTATCGTGGTGTAGTAGAGGAGCGGCTCCATGGCCGAGGTCTTGATGCAGAACCTCGGAGTAGGAGGTAGCACAAGCGATAAATCACGAGGTAGAACGAATGACAGGGAGCAATGATGAGGTGAGAAGGTGGGAGGATAAAGTTAAGGCGAAACAAGGGTCTTCTGACCAGGGCAGGGAATCAAGCAGCCCAACGCGACATACAAAGTGGTAGCATTCAGCGTGAATGTCATGCTGTAGCTGGCGAGCGTGAACAGCCATGTTGGAAGAGTAATTGTCACGAACGTGATCAGCCAGTAGAGGAGCCAGGGCAGCAACCGTAATGCAGCGAAAAAGCTTCCTCCTCCAGCAGTCGTAGCTCCAACGGCGTCCGATGCTGGCCCCGCCCCTCCATCCGGAGAAGACGCAGCAGCAGCCACAGCCATGTCGGCGAGCGTGGAGAGGACAGAGCTGGTGCTGGTCGCAAGGGACGCAGCGGCGCTGGTGTTGTGGCTCATGCCTGCTGCTAAGAGGGCCCGTTGATCCTGTTAGGCATGGCAGCGGGCTGATCGAGGATGTTTTGCCGAATCACCGGACCGGCTCTGGTCTCACTGAGGGTCGGTTGGCATCGCGATGGCGGTCGTATGGGGTCGCGAGGAAAGAGATAAGTCGCTTCAACTTTGGCGCGTATATGATGAGGATACACGGGGATTAAAGACGTGTTTAGATTGGCCCAGCGGGGAGCGACGCCATCTGAGCAGAAGCCTGCACGGGTGGAGCTAGTCCTCATGTGACATTTTTGTCAAACTTAACCTCGACCTGCTGCGCTGCACTGCATCACGCTGATTTGACATTGATGCGAACATAGCATGAGGCATTTGTCCGCCAGAGACAGTGCGTTATATCCCCTTAAGACTACGAGCATACGATGTTCCTGAGGCACAATTTGCACGTGATCACGCAATGGTCACAATCGATATGAGTAAAATCCGTGAGCTTTTTATAGAGCTTGTATTTTGTGAATTTTGAGCTATTAACTTGGAAGTTTGTCAATGACCTCCAGCTTAGTCCTCATCCTCATCGGCGTCCTCGTTGACGACGTTGTAGAAGCGGAGCTCGTAGACGCCCTTGCTGGTGCTGACAACACGAAGCCAGTCCCGGAGCTGCTGCTTCTTCAAGAACTTCTTGGTACTGCGTCAGGGTTAGCGAGAAGTTCCTGGAAACCAATACGTCCTTCGTGTGTGCCGTCTGATGCTCTTTTGGGAGGATCCTCTGTGCGAAATTCCGCGACTTCGTGTCATGGGGCAAGTTCTTACAGGTACTTCAAGTAGCGACCGGAGAAGTCTTCGTTGGCAACCACAGCAATCTTTCCGTCGCCTTCCTGGCTGATCTTGACATTGTCGCCGAGGTTACCGGTGCGGCCCTCAACCTTGATTCTCTCGTGGAGGAACTTCTCGAAGGCACTGACGTCGAAGATCTTGTCGGAAGCGGGCTGCGAGGCGTTGATCACGAACTGGTAGCGATGTTAGCGATGCAATTCCGCGATCATGCCGTCGGTGACAGATGAAGTCTGAGCTTCCCAGTCTAACTGTCCCGAACCGGTCCCAACGTACCTTTCTCGTGGCGCCCTTCTTGTCTCCCTTCCTCTTTCCCTTTCCCTGTACGTAAATCTTAGCCTACTACTCTGTGGAAAGAAGAGCGGGACTGGGCCAGGTGGTCTGATCTCCAATGAAGAGTGCCATCCTGCGCCTGCCTTGCAGTTCTTTGCCGGGCAGCACAGCGATTTCGATATTGAAAGGCGAGCGTGACCTGCGGGCCAGCAATGAAACGAATGGAGAGTGGCCATGGCCGGCGGTTTGGCAGGTTGTCTTGTTCAAACCCCTTCCAGTGTATCATGCTGGCACTGCAAGGCCATGCAAGCACTTTCTTTTCGACTTCATCTTCGTCCTTGACCTCGACCACCATTGCAGTCCCTCGCGATCGTACATACAGCGGTGACGGGTGCCATTTTGATGGTATGGTGTGAATCGCGCAAAGAAGTGGATATCCTGCGCTGTGGTGGTTTCGAGAGGCTTAGTGATTGACGCCGAATGCTGCCCTGCACAAAAGTTCGAGCTGACGCAAAAGCCCTGTGTGGGCTCGGCGATACATGGCGATAAGCGCAAGCGAGAAAAGGTGGTCCGTGCCTGGATTGCAACCACCGGCGGCTCTCTCCGCTCTTCATCAAAGCCCCGCTAGCTTAGCTATTGCAGTAGTATTGTTGAATGCTGCGCCATGGCGACTGCATTCAGAAATCAAGCACTTGCTACTCCAGACTATACATAAGTCCTGGAGGATGTCGTTTGGAACCTCTACGGACACCCATGTACTTCGCGATAAATGCACCTTGCTGACCACCAGTCCATTGGTCAAAACTACAACACAAGGAGCATCAGTGCTGGCTCATTGCAACCAGGTTTATGTGCCTCTATCCCAGAAAGGCAGGCTTGCTCACATGAACTATGGCGAGAGCCATTATCGACTCAGTTGCGCGGATGAGACTATTCTCTCTGCTCTCAAGCTCGAGCTTGCCGAGGACATCCCACCTGATATGACGCTCTTACTTCATAAAAGCCTGAAGGATCTGCATTCTTCGAAGAACTGCGCGCTTTGTACGTTGATCGTCATGGACTTGTCCGAAAGTCCCCACGATGATGTCGCAGAGCAGTCGTTGTTGTTCCTTGGCTTTGGGGTCCGGGAAAAAAACGGCAAGCTGGACTGCCCTTCTCTCGTTACAGGGCTTATTTCCATAAGCCCAGTCACCAAAGAGCCATGCAACCAGCATATCTTACGGATGTCTGGGCTGAATTACAACAGCCTAGATCTCAAGGTCCTGCCCAGACTTCATGACTTTGGACGTCGAGATGACTATACGGGTGGAATACGAACCAAGACCGTGGAATGAATTCGGGCCCGGCTTGATGATTGTGCTATGAATCACCCTGATTGCATCGCTCACGACTTCTCGGGTGATCAGCTGCCGCTGCGTCTGGTCGAAATCCGGGGTACATGTGAGTAAGATCAGTCTCAGACTGGTTGAGACTACAAGTCTTGATGTCCAGGGTAAGAGGTTACAATATGCTACTTTGTCTCACTGCTGGGGCTCCGAAGGGCCGCCCGTCCAGCTGCTCAGGTCTTGCTATATGGACTGGTGCTCCGAGATACCCTTTGAAAACCTTCCACGTAGTTTCCGAGAAGCAACGATTGCAGCAAAATCTATTCGTATTGATTATATATGGGTGGACGCTCTCTGCATCGTGCAGGACTCCGTAAGTGATTGGGTCGATCAAGCATCAAGAATGAAAGACGTTTATTCGGGGTCTCTGGTCACCTTGGCCGCAACGGCAGCTTCTGACAGCACCGGAGGGCTTTTTGCTCAGAATCAACAGTACCCTTACCCATCCTGTACGCTCGCTCTCGAGCAATCTCAGCCCGAGTTTCTTCGCGGCATCTGGGCTGTGCAGCCATTCTGTCACTCGCCCGAAAAGTGGCTCTACGACCCTGACTTAGCTCCGATCAGTTGCAGAGCTTGGGTGTATCAAGAAACCATCCTCTCCACTCGTGTAATACACTTCCCACTGACTGAGCTGAGTTGGCAATGTTTGCAACACTTCGACAAGGAGATCGTCGATCATGGCAGCTTCCCCACAATCCTGCGAGTTCATGACGAAATTGAAAGTGAAAATTGGCAGAAGTTGGTGGAGGCTTATTCAGCTCTCAAACTTAAATTCATGACAGATAAGCTCGTTGCTTTCTCGGGCGTCGCCGAGAAGTTTGGACAGCGATGGAATTTGGCTCCATCGGATTATTTGGCGGGCTTGTGGCGCTCAGAAATCGTAAGAGACATTCTGTGGAGAGGTGTACCGGAAGAAGATGATCGCGAGCAGTTTGTCACCCCAATTTGGCACTCTCTGGCACCATCGTGGTCATGGGCATCATGCCCACGATCCATCAAGTTCCTCAAATTTCGGTCCTATCGTGGTAAGGAGTGGAGTCCACAATTCGAGATTTTGAAAGCAACGATTCGTACACTGGGCGCTAATGCATTCAATTCCTTTCAAGGCGGTGCTCTCCGCATCAGAGGGTTAATAATATATCTCCACGAACTACAAGGGCCTCTCGTTGCAGTAACCGACTTTCGCAAGAGGAATGGCGGTCGAGGATACCTGGAGACGACTTGGGTAGAATACATTTCAACGATCTTCAGATGCTCACAGGGCAAAGACGACGACACGTGCATCAGGGAATTGACTCCGACTCATGTCCTTCCACTACAAAGAGACAATCGCTACAAGGATACCGAGTATACTCTTATGCTCTTACGTCAAGTGGAGGGCCGGAAAGGTACTTATATAAGAGTCGCTTTGCAGCCAGTATTTCTGGCGGCGGAGCCTCGATTTGGTGGGCCATCATCAAACTCAGAACTCCCTCCACTCAGGTCGACGACGGTTTCAGATGGCCGACGGAATATCGAAGAGCCTGTACCTGCTCCATGGTGGTGGATAGCTGGTTCCGAACTCGGCGGCTCCCATTACCTCGAAGCTTTGGGCGGTGGAAGGTACGAGATAGAAATCATCTGAGACAATCCTACACGGACAGCAACTCTGACCTCCAAGACGACATTCCTCCGAAGCGCTCATGCGCGACTTCCCATCAGAAGGATCCCACATTCTATATAAAGCGACATGGCTTATGGTTTGATTAGGCAGTTCCATTTCCTCCGTTTGGCTGCGGCCAAAGCAATCCTTCTTCCCACAACCCTGAGCAGCTGCACAGGCTCATTAAGATAAGGAACGCTCAACGAGTCAGAATCATGCCAGTCAACCTTTGAAGTAGTCTAAAAGACGCACTTGATTATTGAGAGGGTCATTGGAGCTTCTCATCGAATCAAGCCCGGGGCAAACCTCGAAGTCATCCCGTCTGTCTTCTTTACTCCCGAAAGGAAGTGATAGGGACAGTTTCATTGGTACAATCGCCAGCATGCGCAACCCCGTATTTTCGCTGGCACCTTGAAGGGTAGCTTCATGATCAGATTCAAACATGCTTAGAATACTTTCAACGTTTGCAACTACATGTGAAATGTTGTCATTGCCTGTAGATTTATGCAAAAATGACACATAGAGTACGCAGCTTCGTCTAGACTGGACTTTGCACCCAGATGATCTTCAGGAAAGCTGATGTAGGAAAGCTGACATGCATATTCAAATTCTGCTCCGAAGGTTGTCATCGGGGTTAGGTCCGGGCCCCTCCAGGTGATGGTGGGGGACTGACGCTCAGACTCTGCATTTTCTGGCGGCGGCGGCATTATTCGGCATCGTCCATGCAGAAAATATTTAGCGCCGTCGTATCAAGCCGCCTGCGGAATCCGAGCCATTGCCTGTGCTCCACCGTAAAAGCTGCACACCTCTCCTCCCAGGGCCTCCTTCGATTCCTCTCCAAGACAAATTCAAGCGCCATTCACATCCCTCTACAACCATGGGAGAAGAAATCAAGCACGAGACCATCGTCGGTAAGTCGAGCTCACGCAGAAAACCCTCCGCCAGAGCTCGCCACTCTTCGAGACTGACACTCCTCCAAAGATGGCTGGTTCCACGAGCGCGGGCCCCTCTGGCCCGGCGAAGCCATGTCCCTGAAAGTCAACCAGGTGCTCCACCACGAAAAGTCCAAGTACCAGGACGTGCTCGTCTTCGAATCCTCCAACCACGGCACCGTGCTGGTGCTCGACAACGCCATCCAATGCACCGAGCGCGACGAGTTCTCCTACCAGGAGATGATCACGCACCTGCCGCTCATGTCGCACCCGGACCCCAAGGACGTGCTCGTCATCGGCGGCGGAGACGGCGGCGTGCTGCGCGAGATTGTCAAGCACCCGGGCATCAACAGCGCGACGCTGGTGGATATCGACGAGGCGGTCATTCGTGTTAGCAAGAAGTACCTGCCGGGTATGAGCATTGGGTTTCAGCATCCCAAGACGAAGACGATTGTGGGTCATGGGTTTGCGTACCTGAAGGAACGACACGATAAGGGCGAGAAGGAGAAGTTTGATGTCATTATCACTGATAGCAGTGATCCTAATGGTCCGGCTGAGACGCTGTTCCGTAAGGAGTATTTTGAGTTGATGGGAGGTGCTTTGAGAGAGGGCGGAATCATTGCGACGCAGGGTGAGTTTGTGGCACGCATCGATTGTGATTTGACATGCTGACCTGAGGATAGGCGAGAACCAATGGCTGCATCTTGACTTGATCAAGACGCTCAAGAAGGACTGCCACGAGATCTTTCCCGTTGTCGAGTACGCTTTCACGACTATCCCCACCTACCCGAGCGGTCAGATCGGTTTCATGATGTGCTGCAAGAACCCCAAGGCCAACCTTCGTGAGCCTTTGAGACATTGGGAACCCGAGGAGGAGGAGAAGCTGTGCAGATACTACAACAGAGAGGTCCACCGTGCCGCGTTCGTCCTGCCGACTTTCGCAAAGAAGGCACTCAAGAACGCTTGATCACACGATAGTGAGATGAGATGAAGAGTGTGGACAAATTCACAAAAAGACTTGGTCAAGACAGCGACAAGACCTCTGTGACATGCAGGGCATTTGCTGCCTGTAACATACTATTCCAGCGCAACATGGAAGGATCCGAGAGGCCGAGGATAAATTGAAGCTGAATTATCGAACCAGAAATCCTGGCTAGATTAAGTATTTAGTTTGGTCAGGCTGATGCCTTGGCTCTTGTGTACCTTCGGTGATTCGACTTGAAATTTTACGTCTTGTGTCTTCTATACATAGCGTCCGGCGCATTATATGCCCAAGGTGCAGCATTCTTGGCTTTGGCGTGCATCTACCGTTGATGGTCATTGAGTTGTCGTAGTCTTGCACCGTGATGGGGCAAGCCTGGCCTGCAAGCAGGCGGTATGATATCTGGAGCATTCAGACATCTTGCGAAGCCTGCCTGGCCGCTTGGGCTCCCACCGGATTGGTCGCCCCTGGATCCTTTGTCGTGTCGGAAGACCATCCTGTCTGGATCAGAGTCGTCGCACTGCTTACTTTCTCTTCGACGATTGTTGTCTTCGCGCAGCAATGTCCTGCTTCGCTTTCTCGACCTGAGCATCTTGCATCGCCTGAATCTTGGCAAAGTCAACCAGTCCGCTGTAGTATAGAAGCTGCCCTGTACACCACAGATAACAGATGCCAAACGCGGTAGCGCCAATGCAGCAATTCAGAACGACCCACAAGTCCGGGAATCGGTCCGGTGGCGAGATGAAAGCTTCACAGCCGTGCCATATTAATGCTATGACGTAAAACCCCGTGTGCAACGCTGATGTGAGGAAGCCTGCCTGCTTGTCTGTCGACTTATCCGGACGGTAGATATTCCAGTTCATGGGCGGAAGCTCGAGGAGATAGGCCCAGAGCAACGTGATTGTGGCGTAAGGTATCGTCAATTCATCTCGCTTGAGCAGTGGGTACATTGTCCATGAGCCAATGAGGTTGGCAAACCCGATCCAGGCGCGGGTTTCTGTCGATAGTCCGTCCGGCCCGGCGAGGAGCGTAGTCATAGGTAGGAGTGGTAGCAACACCGATTTCTCATGTACTTGAAACGAGAACATGAAGAATCCCCAGGCACAAGAAGCCAAAGCATAAGGCAGAAGCTCTCGCCTAGGCTTGAGGAAGATCATAAGACAGGCTGGGAAGATCGAGGCTAGCGTCGCAAGTAAGGAAATCCGGGTGAGAAGTTGAGTAGGAAAGCCCGAGAGCTTGTAGGCAGTATGTAACGTGCACCAGAAGTTAGCCACCTTATCTTCGAAGAGCCCTCGAGCGAATGGAAATATGCGGTGGATCGCTTGGGTCAGGTGTAGGGCTGGGATATACAAAGGGCTCTTCAAATCCAGGGGTACCGGGCTGATGCTGGCCAAAGAGGTGAAAAGCTCAGGGGGTCTCAACGTTCTGACCAGGCCGGCATCTCGACTATGGCTATAAAAAGCTCCGAGAAGCAAAGGGGCAAAAACAATCGCAAAGGCGAGAGCGGTGCTCACAGCAATTCGCAAAAATCTGGTAATGTTGATAGGGAAGAGGCAGACACCAAGCAGGTAGGCGAAAACTGCAGGGGCGTAGTAGAGCGCCATCTGCTTGAAACAAAGCGCAGCAACGAAAAGGCCACATCCCAAGGAGAATCTCCCCGCGAAAAAGCTCGACATGGCTCCCAGAACCAAGCCGAGCATGACCGTATTGTACTGAAAGTGGCCGTGATCAATGAGAAGGGTTCCTGGTTGCATCAAGAAAGCGGTCAGGGCAACGGTCATTTCCCACCTGCTTGCTCCGTGTAGGCTGGTGTAGCGCTTGAACAGCATGATCGCTGCCGGTATGTAGACCATATATTCAGATATCAGGACTGTTGCCCGCATGTAAAGCTTCAGCCCTGGGTCCTCGATTCCTCTTGAAGTATCCAGGGCAAACCACGCCGGGGAGAGGATAGAGCCGATCTTGCCTAGAATCCAGCTGTGATATGCCGTCAAAGGCGGATAGTCCAGCCCCCAGTACTGAAGATCGTAGAAGTACCATCTGGCAGGCGGGAGGTGTATTGTGATCTCCATCCAATGTCGTTGCGCTTCAAAGTCGCCATGCATAGGCGAAACTTGATAACCTGTACCCAGCCGTCAGCTCTGTTCCTCACACCAGTCTCAAGTGACAAACCTGAGTATCCCCATAGCCCCAGGGACCACCTAAACAGGGCTGCGATCATGAGTATCAGGGGAAGCAACACCCATTGTGTCGTCTTCCGGCCCGGACTCAGAATCTGGGCGAGGTTGAATGAGGTCGGCTCCGTCCGCTGGCCATTGGGTCGTACCACTGCCATCGCACCATCTTTCCGCTTCCGTGGTCTATGTGACGATGACATGCTGGACGTGGTTCGCTTTCGAATTGGCCTGTAGGAACAATTGCTGTACAGGTCAAGCCGAGTACTCGAGCCAGCGCGAACTGGAAGTAGCCCAAGCTCCCGCGCTAGGAGCCCAGCTCCGGTGCCACAGAAACTTTTTTCCAGCGCCGATAAAGACTCGATTTGCGCACACCACCTTTTCTTCTCCTCCTCACACATCCTTTCCCAGCCACAAGACAAACATCAGTCTTGCGCGCGTACTCACTTCTTTTTTCATCGCACATCTAAGGTCAGTGGGTTCTGTCGGTTCGTGACTACAGTCACTTTTCTTCGAGTCAAGAAATTTTGTGGGCACCTTTGTGGGCTGTGAGCATACACAAGTAGGACACTCGAGAAAACTACTTCAGACATCTAGCATCATTGCAGATAGTCTCGTGGGATATCAGTGGGCACTTGAGGGCTTGAGGGTCAGAGGGTTTTGATCAAGGACACACCTTTCGCCGGGGGTCGTTGTCTGCACATTCAAGAGGGCTTTTGTCGCACGTTGACCGCTACTCATTTCGAGTTTGCGTCACTTCCTGTGGGTTCAGAGGGTTCGTTGGTTTCAAGTCTTGAGACTTCCATCTTCAGAAGCATTGCTTCTCAGTGGGCTTGAGTGAGATCCAGAGGGCTACTTGAAGATACCGTTGCAGAGAACGTGAGATACCCTGTCACAGATTTACTATCGCAACTTATCTTCGATCACTGCTTTGGATCACTGCTAACGTACTTGCAGAAATTCTCGCAACAAACACAATGGCGAAATCAAAGACACAGACCAAGCCTGTCAAGGCTAGCGCAGTGACCAAGTCAGCTCCGGCTGTCAAGGCTAAGGCCGTCAAAGAGGTCTCGAAGCAGGTTGACAAGAAGGCCAAGAAGGTCGAGTCCAGCGATGAGGAAAGCGACGATGACTCCGCGTCCTCCGCTTCCGAAGACAGCTCTGCCTCTGATGACGAGTCCGTCGAGGAAAAGAAGAACCCGGTTGCGAACGGAAAGGCCAATGGCAAGGCCAAGGCTAAGGTTGAATCTGACGACTCCGATGATTCTGAGGATTCTGACGGGTCTGACGACGAAGCTAAGCCTATTACAAACGGCAAGCCTAAGGCTGTGAACAAGAAGGCTGCCGCCGAGGAGTCATCCGATGAGTCCGACTCATCCGACGACGACAGCGAGGAGAAGACAAAGACACCCAAGGCGAAGGCCGCTGAGTCTTCCGACGAGGACTCCGACGACTCTGAGGACAGCGATGAGTCCGAGGAGGAAGAGGAGGAAGAGAAGCCCGTGTCCAAGAAGCGCAAGGCCGAGGATGCCGCTCCACCTCAGGCGAAGAAGCAGAAGGCCGAGGCCAATGGCAATGAGACGAAGAACCTGTTCGTTGGCAGCCTGTCATGGAACGTTGATGACGCCTACCTTCGTCAGGAGTTTGAAAAGTTCGGTGAGATCATTCGCGCCAACGTAGTCACCGACCGCGATTCCGGCCGCTCCAAGGGTTTCGGCTATGTTGAGTTTACGAACCTCGACGACGCCATCAAGGCACACACCGAGATGACTGGTGCTGAGATTGACGGTCGTGCTATCAATGTCGATTACTCTCAACCCCGTGGCGACAACAACAACAATGGTCAGCGCCAGCAACAGCGCGCGAAGCAGTACGGCGATCAGCCTAGTGAGCCGAGCGACACACTCTTCGTTGGCAACCTCTCTTTCGAGGCTGACGAGTCCGTTGTTGGTGAGGCGTTTGCAGGTTACGAGGGATTGAAGCACATTCGTCTTCCTACCAGGCCCGAAGACGGTACACCCAAGGGTTTCGGTTACGTTCAATTCAACAGTGTTGAGGAGGCTCAAGCTGCTCACGATGGCATGTCCGGTGCTTTCATCTCTGGACGCCCGATCAGACTCGACTACAGCCAGCCCCGCCAGAACAATGACTCGCCTCGCGGTGGTTTCGGTGATCGTGGCGGCCGTGGACGTGGCCGAGGCCGCGGTGGCTTCGGCGACCGTGGTGGTCGTGGACGTGGTGGTTTCGGCGATCGTGGAGGCCGTGGTGGCGGTCGCGGTGGTAGCACCAACCGTGGCGGCTTCGGCAGCTTCCAGGGCAAGAAGATGACATTCTAAGGAATGAGGAGAGACCATGCGAAAACTACAAACTACTACAAGTGGCATCAAACCATTTTTGCGATTTGGTAAGTAGATGGGCTTTTTGCTTTTCTTTTGTACTGGGAACCAAGGGCGTTGGGTCTCGAAGCTGATCAATGGCTTACGAAAATGGTGCGCTCACGATTTGTATGTAACGTAATGGCTCGACTTGTGCAGTCGTTAGGTAGAATACACGTTCGAAAGAGGCTACTGCTCCAAGCGCGTCTGTGACATGACATTTTCGTGCCGATAAGGAAGTACAATGCCCTCATCATTAGGTCCTCATGTGTAGGATCAGAACGGGTTGCAGTGACCAGACGTTTAAGGATGGTCAAAAAATTGCCGCCAGGCTTTCCGGGAACGGCTTGAAGGTATCAAGCTTCGTTTCAAGCTAATTTGTCGGCGTCCGATAATTCATGGAGTCCTCTGGCTAGGTTGACCTTACGCAGCACCTCAACATCCTCTCATCTAGACGTGTTCCTGCTGATGTTCAAACCCAGCAGCCATATAAATGAAGAAAGTCAGAAATGGATCCAGGTTCCACATCTGTACCAACGGTCAACGCCAACCAATTGTATTCGGACGCAGAAATTGCTTCTGTCAAAAACAAGGGCCCTCCTGCCCATTAACGCCATGCTATGCAGTCGTTCACTCATCATTTCGAGACCCGCTCGCTCCCCCGACATCCGCTCAAGCTGACTCCTTCTCAAAAGTAGTCCGATCGTCGGGAAACGAAATCATGTGCGACCCCAGCAATTCCACCAGAAACCGTGATCGCATCGCTATCCTGCGCAGGATGGCCTTCTTACGGAGCAGTCGCGCACATATCTCTCCCAAAGCCTGGTACACGGCGCCATTCCCGTCTTCAGCGTGTCCGCCGTCTTTTGTAGTTGCGTTGACCTCGTCCGCCAGCCTCAAGACGATTTCTGGCGTGACTTCGTCGATTTGGCGCTCCTTGACGAGCTGCACAATCTGCGACTGAATCGTGCCAGACACGTCCGATCCAAGATCTGTCAAGCGGATGCAGAACTTTTCAAATGCGCCACAGAGGGTGAGTCGTTGCAAGAACTCCGCCAGTGCCATCCGATCATAAACCCGCTCCCGCACCTTCTCCGCTGGCTCCCTCGCCTTGGCCAACGTCTCCTCCTTAAGCGTCAACAGCAACTCAATCTCGTGTACCAGATCCCCCGTCGTCAAGTCAGCGCTGAACTTCCCCAAACCCGCCCTCACATATCCGACTCTCCTACGAAACAACCACGTCGTATACGCAAACATGATCCCCAACACCGCCAGGACCGGGTACGGCTGCCACTGCGTCGGCGTAACCATTCCCAACGCGCCACTAACGAGGCAGCTGAACCCGCTGAACGCGGCATGGATCTGAATGAATTTGGCCCTTTTATACAGGGCTTCGCGCGCAAGATGGCCTCCTTCTATGATGTTTGCGGCGTGGCGTTGGCGGCGGGCGCGCAGGAAGATGACGACGCTCCAGGCGGAGTTGATGATGCCGTAGATTACGGCGGGGGCGTTGCCGATGTATCCGGAGAGGAGGTTCGAAGCGAGGAACACGTCGTCGTTGTCGCCGCCTATGGCGAGGTAGGTGCCTATGGCTACCAGAAAAGCGGCGATGCCCATGAAGAGTTCCATACCAAAGCGTTCGAAGAATTCGGTTCCGAGATCGCGTCTGTTCAGGTGGATGAATGTCTGCAAAGTCGGGTTCTCGTCTGCAACCGCTTTCTCGGCGTTGGTGGAGGCGACTGCTCTGCTTGCTTTGCCATGTAGCTCGAGTTTTTCTTTTCGGAGTTTGGTGATGGTCGTCCAGCTTCGTCGGGCGTCGGTGAAGGCTACGATGGACATTACTAAGGCAAAAGTGGCGCCGATGGCCATCAACACCATGGCGAAGGTCGGGACTGGCCTGTCGTTGAAGACGTTTGCGGGAAAATCGCCGGAATTAGCGAGATCGAGGAGCATGATGGCCGCGAGGGGAATGCCATTGAAGAGGTCCTGCCGCGTGACTTTGAGCGTCCCTGAAGAATCGGACGAGGAGAGTGGGACTCCATCATGGCGCAGGATACCCGCGGGCCGAGGTGTGGATCTGGAAACGGACGGGCTGGTTGATGTTGTGTGTAGTGTTAAGAGATTAGATAATGGAGACGGATGGGTAGCTCTGGAATCTGCTTTTTCCTCGGATGGGGTATTGATGCTATGTGAGGTCCCTATCGTGTCGAGTCTAACGGACGTAGCGTCCAATTCAGATGGCAGCCTCGAACTAGCAGCCGACGACGAGCTCAGATCTGGCCGCAAAGTCTCTTCAGAATGCTTCTCCGTCGCAGACGCCATGGGATCGGCATCCTTTTTCACGCCTGACATGGTTCTTCTCGACACAAGCGGTCCTCGATAGGTGTTCGTTCACTTCACCTGCCGGGTACAAAAGCCGTGTCGGACTCGCAGCATAATGCTCCCGCCTGCAATTGCAACGTCCCTAGATAACTTCAATGGTATACAAACTAAGCTTCCACGTTCGATCCGGGGACCAGAACAACGATCGTGACGTGCCAAAAACGTGTGAGGCTGTGAATAAAAGGGAGCCGAAACGCGGAACGTTGGTAAGTTAGCTTATCTTCTAGGGTCGGAAAGTGAAAGCCAAAAAGCCTGAACGCGGAAGCACCGTCCCGTGTACTATCTAGCACACCAGAAAGCCAGCGTCGTCAGAAAGTCAAATGCCCCCAGAGAATAACTTGAACTCTCACACGGCTTGCAACAATTATTGTGATTAGTCGAATGTGCCAAACACGAGGAACGGGAGAGATTGTCGTGGATCGCTGGGTTGTCGGTCTGACGGGGAAAGATGCTCCTTTGGTATTAGCTGCTGGACTTGGCCATTACGCACGCGCTCCCGCTTACAAGAGCGAGCTTCAAGGTTTAGCGCAAGCCTTCGGCCGACGGCGGCGGCGGCGGCTTGATCTTTCCAGGAATTCTCGAAGCTTGATTGGGATTCGTCCATCGAACCATGGCTGGATGGGCGATATGGATGGAAAGACTTCCTCTTTCCGTGCACCTTGTGCGGCAAAACAACTGTCTAGTCACTTCCTGCTTGGGACGACTATTAAGACAACAGGCACCGCCAAACCACCGAGCTTGGACACGAACAGAGTCACTACAAACTGTCAATCCCTGCAGGTGTAGTAGCGATCCTCGCGGAGCGGAGACTCAGCACTCCACACCCCGGGCGCCCTCGTCATCACACACCGAATCTCTTGCGATTTCGAACCCACATTGTTCCGCTGCCAAGATGCGCTTGAGAAGGCTGAGCAACTGGCTAGTATCTACGAGTAGCAGGCACCACGGGCTCGAAGGTGTCCAACGCGGGGTACCCAGACTACCAAATTCAATCAAAGCTTGGGGCATCTCTGCGTTTCCAACGCCGATTCAGGACGCCTTGCGGCATCGCTTGAGCGGAGTGAACACGGTCCAGGTTGTGTACATGTACGTGGAATCGGATCTGTCTTGTCATTGCATCAAAATTGACCATGATCAGAATTTGTGCTAAGCCTCACTTGTTATTAGCATTCACGACCAGGTCCAACAGCATTTCCAGAACCGAGATGTCGAAGCCGAAAGCCTGCTTCCACCATACACGTAGTTCAATCGCAACCAGTGAGTCAAGGCCAAGGTCCGCCAGTGATAAGCTGGTGTTCAAGTCATCCTCATCCTTCAGCAGAAGCCCGAAGAGACGCTTGCCAATCTCCCGTGCGAAAAAGGCCGCTGCCTCGGGAGTCTTCAAAACTGACGGATTGTGATGCGCGTCTGCGATGTAGGTCTTGGGCTGGTCGGAAGAGCTTACGGTATCAACAGCAGATCCACTGTCGTTATGGTAGATTGCCATACGACGGTCCTTTCTCTAGACAGCACGGTTGGCCGGGCTGCTAAGTGAGATGGTTGACTCAAGGCCCAAGACGAACACATTGGGGTCGAAGAAGGCCGAGGTGTGTGAGTCACCGTTGGGCAGCTTGGCCATCATAGAGAGAGCAATGGCATCTAACATTTCCTGTTCTTGCAGCGTCTTGAACCCAGTCAAGGTCGCTGTCTCCAGGAGCGCGGCTCTCTCGGACAGAAAGCCCACATCAGCCACTGGACCGATGTCCACGGATGAGCAAGCGAGGCCAAGGTTGTTGCGGTACTGAACAAATGCATCGAGGAAGCTATTCGCAGATGCGTAATTGGCTTGTCCCGGGAGGCCGATTACAGAAGACATTGAGCTAAAGAGAAGGAAGAAGTCAAGCTTGATCCCTGCAGTTGCATGGTCAAGGTTCCATGTACCTGTGACCTTAGGACCTTGTTCTCACTTCCTCTATCTTGGGCAGCCGCTTTATATCCGTGGGCATCTTACAAAACACTCGTTCCGTTCATACTGGGTGCTTTTGTCTTGGCAATTTTTGGCTTATACGAAAGGCGACCAGTTCAGCCAATTTTGCCGTATCGCATTTTCAATCAACGGACTGCTGTCTTGACTCTGGTTGGAAGCTTCATACACGGCGCAGTGTTAAATGGTGGTCTTCTCTACCTGCTTCTTGCCTTTCAGGCCAGCTTCCAGGACACCCCTCTGCGGTCTGCCGTTGAGATAATCCCAATCTGCGTTTTCATAGTCGTGTTTAGCATCATTGGAGCTGTTAAATGTCGAGTACTTTCGGGCTTGTCGACTGCTAACTATCGCTGCATGGCCGCTCCTAGCAGTTGGCGTTGGCCTTTTTGCTTTATGGAGATCAGGTATCTCTGATGGCATGAGGTATGGTCCTCGGGTCCTCGCCGGCATGGACTTTGGTGTTCTTTTCACTATCTACACCTTTCCCATGAACGCTAGTCAGCAGGTTGACGACGCAAGCCTTGCTATTGGCATTATGGTCTCTTTCCGCATGTTCGGCATGTAACGTGGGCACGGGTTGGTTGACTGTGTAGGCG
>UYJD01000003.1:1703797-1722142 GCA_900618795.1 Cyanodermella asteris | reverse complement strand
CCTACATAGTCAACCAACCCGTGCCCGCGTTACACACGTGTTTTAAGCACACTATCAGCGATAGCCGCGTTCCGCGCCGCTTTGATGCTGGGAAAGTAGACTCCGGTGTTGAGCTGGATACGTTCAACGAGGCTGCCCTAGCTATATGCGACCTGGTTTCGGCACCAGAGGCATCTCGTAGGTAGCGGTCTTGAACCTTGCTCATGCTCGATCGTGGAGCACAGCTTCATCCGCACTAGCCACGGACATCGCTGCCGGAACGCACTTTGCGCTTTGGTATATGTTTGCCATCACCGACATGTTTTCGTCGACGTCTTCTCGTGAGTCTTGAGAGCCCGATCGAGATTCATCTCCCCCAGGTCGAGATACAATCTTTTATCCTGGGGGAACGTGGCCATTAGGGACCCGTGGACAGCTTATACGCCAGTGAAATGGGGACCTTGCATATTTGGCGAGCCCGATCGTGACAGAACCGTTGACGAGCTCGGTATTTCCAGACGATTCCGGATCTCTGCGTAGTAGAGACTGAGCACCGAATTTAAAGAGTTCGCAGCCGGTCCCTGCGCTTTTGATCAAAACACCGATATCACCTGCAATGTTGAAATCTCGCTCCAGATCTGGCTTGTTGGAATGGTGCGTGAAAAATGTGTCCTCACGCGACACGTTGCGATTATTCACGATCTCGGCTCGAAACTTATCATAGAATCCGAGAAGGGACACTTGTTTGCAGACATCGCAAAGTAACATTGGCGGGGCTGGTCGGTCTGCAGCTCAGACGTTGGTTCGGTGCGGACAAGGCGAGAGTCTGTTGCAAAGACGGGAACTGCGGCGGGTGTCAAGTGACAACCCTCAGCATTGTTTAGCCTCACTACGAGACTCAGCTAGCCTGGATTGGTTTGACACTTGGGAAATGCATCAGCGAAGCTCTATGTTGGAAATATGCGAAATCGGCACTCTTATGACAGCATGCAAAGAGCGCTGCAACTTTGGCCACTTGCGAAATATTAGTGGATCAAAGTGCAGAAAATACCCAACAGAACCAAATCGTCCTTATATTAGGTTTATCGACTTTCTTTCACAGAACCTGAAGTCATGTTCAAAAACCGTAAAGCACAGCCCGATCCTTCTCCAACACTCACCTTGGCTTTGGCCATTCACTTCCTTGTCCGCTGGTATCAACAACAGCGCCCAGTGCGCGCTGGAAGGTCTGTGCCAATCATTATCGTCATACCTGGCACAGCGAAATAACGGAAAGACGTGCACAACATGTGCCGGCTGCAAGCGATCCAGCCATATGCCCTTTTCTGTACTACTCCACATAGGCTGATCGGGCCTGATCGGCGCGCCAAAAGTCCTCAGATCGACCGTTCCCAGCCAGCCGCGGAGTACCAGCCTACCCGACTTGGAGTTGACCCTGCCGTAGGGATTCAGCTTGCTTTCCGGAGCAACTTCGTAGTGGACAATCTCGGCGACGAATTCCGGTGCCTCGCCCCTGCTGGAGCGGTCCCAGTTTGGCCAAACGACGTCCATCCTGCGCTGTGCTGCCCATGACCAGGTCGGCACACTCGGGTCCCAGTGGGGGTAAAACTTCTTCCCTGGCACCCCCACACCGTTGTGAGGCCGTGCGGTCCAGCTCAGGTCGAGAATGAGACTTTTCAGCCACAGGCCCGCCAAGTATGTATCGTCCGGGATTCGACGCTGATGGTATTCCTCCGCAACGCCAGCCAGACTCACCAGTCGGTCATCAGGGTTTGTGAGCTGCCTCCGAGAAGCTTCCGTCATCAATTCCCGCCAATCGAAGCCCGGAAGGGCGTTTGAAGGCCGCCATCGTACGTCGTGGTAGAACTGACCCATCAGCCGAAGCCGTTTATGTTTTTTGCTGAAGCCATCCGGGTGCCTTTCGGAAGCTGCCAGCTCGTGGCATTCCCAGAATACGCCCCAGCGCGAGAAGCATACCCGTCGCGAGCTGAGGAGGCGTTCTTGGAAACACCAGCCTCGGGTTTCGAGATTCGAGGTGTCGACGGCAGAGCCGAAGTTGTATGGCTGCCTATCTGGGAGGTAAGTGGGCGTGAGGTCCTTACAGTCATCGGGAAAAGAAAAGCCTGCAAGACTTGCTTGTGACTGCTGCTGCTTCGATGGTATCACTTTATTCCACCACGATGTGGAAGCTTTGTTAGAAAGCTGTATCGGAATTTTCGCCGAAAACCCGGAATACTGAGTCCACGGGCGCGGATGCAGCATGCCGTAAGTCGCTTGCTTGGAGTCGACGGCAGAGAGTGTACAGGTGGCGTTCTTGTATATGTGGTGCATCTTCCCCAGATTTTCGTGTGTGTCCATTTCATTGTCCTGGATGATGCAAATAGAATCGACCCAAAGATACCTCCTTCCAAGACGCCGAGTTATCTCCACGGCATCGCGGATGGTCTGGGGAAGAATCGAAACTTTAAAAGACTGCAGCCTGTCCTGGAGGCTTTTCTCCTTTGTGACATGGGGTGGATCCTTACCGAGATCGCCCCAGCAATAGCTCAGGGCAAAATAGTCCCTATACCAAGAGGATCTTTCACCTGACTCTGACAGCGTCTCTATCAAGCGAACTGTGGGACTATCGGGATTTGTTCCGACATCAATCAGGCGTGGAGGTAGCTCATCCAGTTGACTCGGCGTACAAGACTCGTGGGAATTGATGCAACGTGAGATCCAGTTCCGGCATTGCTCGAACACAGTATCAGCACGCGGATCGATTGCGATCGGTTTCGTGGTTGGTGGTCCTATTGTGGTAAGCGAAAAGTCCGACGTGGTCTGAAAGAGTCTCACGGGAGAATATGGTGGACTTCTTGGCTGGGATCAGTAAAAGAACCAGCGCACGCGCGGACATTGAAACTAAAAAACTTCGGTACTGGGGCGCAGATCTGTCTGCAATTCACATCACATACCGAATTCCGGGTTCTCTTCTTCCAAACTCATATCTTTAGATAATTTGACTTTCCAAGGCTGCAGCACGAGAGAGGGCCAGTTGACATGACGCCCATCGCCACTTAATGATCGCCCGATATCCCATCCCATCAGCCAGTCAATACACAGAGTAATCTTTTCGTTGATGTATCGCTCAGCCTCCTTGGATTGGGGCGATACCGCGATACTTTGCCAAGCAAACGCGCAAAACGAACAGCCACGCTTAGCCGAGTCTTCAAGTGCTAGGTAATTGCGGGCAATGAACAGTGATGGCCCAGTGGTCCTTTGAAACCCGAGTTGATTGAAGTCTTTCCATTCAATGGACTGGTCGTTGACGACATCTGGCGGTATACAGAGGTCGAGCATATTGATCTTTGCGCAGTTCTTGCAGAAGCGAAACATGGCAGACAATCGAGCGAAGAAAGAAGCAAATGATCCATGATCGAGACATCAGAATCAGAGCGAGCTCTGGCACCTTTACATTAGCTAGACAGTCTGATCAGCAAGGCACTGCTCGTGCTTCTACGCGCTAGTCTTTCTTTCGGGTACTTAGCGGAGCCGATCAGGTTGGCGGCATGGTGACACAACCTGCAGGTCGGAGGGCGTTATTGGTCCTAAGTGGATAGAATTTGGTCACGATAGCGCTCCTGGGGCCGCCTCCTGCAGTAAGATCCTCCGCCCGTCATCAGTGCATATGTAGCGGAGAATGACTGGCGGCTCAAGAGCTTTGTGCACCAGCCCCGGGGCCAATAAGCGCCTACCCAGGTAAAACCGCAAGCCCGGACGAGAGCACAAGGCCGGGAGCTTGCACACGTATAGCCTGTCCAAAAGGCGAAAAGCCACCTGAGCATAGAGCAGGAACCATGAGGGAAAGTCAGAATGTTAAATGCGTTCCAAAGTAACATGAAAAGAGTCAAGATGCAAGAAGCATCCAAACGGAAATTAAATTTCTCCTTTCCGCCGTAGGCTGGCAAAGCTTGGCGAGGCGAAGAGTCGGTCACTGGCCTAAAAGCCCCTACTTTCCTGTGTCAGCACCCAGCAACCTCGCGCTAGCCTTTGCCATTTGCAAGCAAGCGCCGAGCACTTACCGAGATAGCCTGAGTTCGAAGCGCCAATCGACAGCCTCGTTAAAAGCCGCGTTTCGAGCACGAAACCGTCGATCTGAGGCGCCTGGGGAGCAATAATGAGTAGCTAGCGTCGGCAACAAGACAATGATACGCACAAGCCGGAGCGGTTGCAGTGCTGACAGTTTCAATACATCAATAAAAGTGGCCATGAACGACAGTAGGTGGTTGGCGATGCTATTGAACAGCAAAGGTTAAAAAGCTTGCCTCACTCGTCTCAGAAGTTCAACAACGGCGAGCGAGCACGCAAAACGCCCAACGGTTCCAATAATATTCTTCAAAGGCCAAGATCGATAGCTTTCAACCGTGTGTTCACGATGGCTTCTGGACTGTAAGACGTTGCTCGCCGCCACGTGGTTCGCCTATGCCGTACCGCTGGTCGCGTACCGCTATTTTGCTAATGTCCGTAGAGATGCGTTTTTTCTGAACCCCGTGGTCAAAAGCGAACCGCAGCTTTGAAAATAATTCTAGGAATACACGAACATATGGATCGGAGCCGGAGGAATATATTGTCTCGGTCGGGAAATGACATGTACGAAACGCGTGAGCTTGTGGACAGAGACATTTTCAACGATCAAATGCCACCAGACCACGGTGAGATACGGGCGCTGATTTGATCCGATTTATTAAGTATTTACGTGACCGCTATCCGAGTGGACGATGCCAGCTCAACAGAATTCTCCCCAAACCACACGTCGTCCTTATGTGCACACCTGGCTCCTAGGAACAGAACAACGATTCAAGGAGCCTGAATCACCAAAGGCATATACAATCGTCTAAAATGGAGCTCTTCGCTTTTTCACCCACCGCACTTTTTCGTGTACAATTCTCTAATTCGTCTTGTTGCCGCCCGATTTGAATGTTCCAGAGCCAAATCCCCAGGCCAGAATAACAATGACAATGATGAGTATGATGGCAACTGCAGAAAAACGTCAGTACTGCTGTGGTAAGGTTTGACATCAAGCAAAGCGCGGTCGCATGTCGAGATCAAAGGTCAAGTCGAAAGTAACGGATCATTAAAAAGATGTAAAGAGAACGCCTGATGAGGCCCGTGATCGGAATCAGTGCTTCCCCCATCCCCCGACCGTGAACCCCAAAGCGCAGATGAGAGCGATAGCCACGAGAATGATCGCAACTGATACCAGCCATTAGCTTGCCGTCCAGCAGCAAATTTGGGACTGATATAACAGAAGTCGAAATGGGTACTGCGAAGCCGGAATATGTTGAAAGAAATGCGAAGAGGATCGTTAGGAGCTCTTCGTGTTGGTAGACGTGCTGGTATGGCTTGCAACAACCAAACCGATGATAATGGCAATGATGATGATAATGACAACTGCAAGGCAATAAAACGCATTAAACCAACACCGCTGCAACACGAAGAGCCCCACACTCGCAAAAATGCGACAGGCGGAAGGACTCAAGGGAAAGGGGTTGAACTTACCAACAATACCAAGGCAGATCCACTTCTTCTTCCTGGCCGCGCGAGCCTTCGTAATGCCACCCGCAAGCTCGACGGTCGCACCATGAGTATTCTCTTGCACATCATTCGCTTGCGCGTCAATTCGAGTGACCTGTTCTTCTTGGGCCACAATGTGTTCGTTTAGTTCCACGAACAGTTGAGTCAACTGTGTCATCTGTTCCTCGATCTTTTTGATGGCGTCGTGTCGACTCTTGACCGCGTTGAGTGTGCTTTGTGACTGACCGCGGCGGTCAGACTGCATAAGCTAGGAATGTCATTAGTACGATGAAAGGCTCTAATTGGGAACGAGCTGTACTCACCGCTTGGCTGAAGATCTGGGCGTTGGTGTCTTCGACAGCCTCTCTGATTTCCGTTTCGGTCGCATCTGGGCGGACAATGCGATATTGACGCGCCATCTGTTCTCTCAGTCCCTTCTGAAAATTGCGATCCGCCACCTGATAAGCATTCATGGCCTCATGGAGCTGTCTCTTGATGCGATCAATTGATGCGGAACAAACATCGCTGCCAGCATTTGGTCGTCCCCTCAAATCGTTCAGTTGTGTTGTGGCTGACGACGAGAGTCTCAAAATAATGGTGGATATCTTGTCAACCCTGTCCAGCGCGGGATCGTTTGCATTGACGGCGTCCTTGGCTTGACTCTGCGCAGTCTTGAGTTTGGCAGTCTCGTCCCTAATGGCCTGAATCTTTTCGTTAATGTCCGTGCATCTCTTCAGATGCGCCTCGGGACTGTTGTCGTGTTTCTCGGGGAGTCTGGAGCTGCCCACGGCTCCCATCTCGTAACTCTGCTGCTGAGCGCCGTTGCCACCGCCATTGTACCTCTGCTGCGGTGGGTCATAGGCTGCGGGCTGTTGCTGCTGCTGAGCATACCCGGTTTGCTGACCGTACGGATTCGCCTGTGCAGAGGCCTGGTTGTAGCTGCTCTGCTGGCCATAGGAGTTTGTCTGCCCGTATCCACCTCCTGAACCGCCGTATGGGTTTCCCGCGGACTGGCCGTATGGGTTGGAGTTGCCGCCGTAGCCGCCCTGGCCATAACCACCCTGGCTGTAGCCACCTTGGCCGTAGCCGCCCTGATTGTACTGCATAACGCGTTAGCACAGTGTATAGACGATGAATGCAAGCTAAGCAGATGCTTCAAGTCTCGACTGTGATGTGTGCGCAAGTCTCGATGTTGCCGATGGGGGGATTAGCTTGCGGCTGAAGGCGAGTCGCGGATGAGTGGCAGGGGAGCTGAAGGGAGGAGCGATGCGAGACATACCGACATTGTGTGTGCGAAGAAGGTCCAATTGCCTTATTAGATGATATCCGATCCCAAGTTCGTTCTTGCAGTCGTGAAATCTGCTCGATTACCCGTCGCTCGAGGCCAGCACGACGATCGAGGGAAAGAGTCGGGTTGGCGTTTCGTCACTGGGGCAAAGCAAGCCCCAACGTCAAGCCGAAAGAGCGAAAGTGGGTATCGCAACAAACAGAAACACAGAAAGAAAAAAAAAGCGCAATCAGGCAAGCGAAGAGTTGAGAAGATGCAGAATGGGGGTCGAGGGTGAGTGTGTTTTGTGTGTGTGTGTGTTTGTGCAGGAAAGACGACGACCGACAGTAAAGTTGTTAAATTGGCTGGGATGCTGCGGTAGGAGAAGGGGAAAGGCTGCAACAGTGCACCCCCCGGCCGACACCAACCAGCTGGACGGGCCAATCAACGCGCAGCTGCTGGAGCGCGGCAGCAGTGCGCTGCGAAGGCACTTTTGCCCCCTTTCTAAACTTAGCCAACCCTGTAAGGCTATACCGCTAATAAGCCCCCCTCTGAGCCAGCAACAGGATCCGACGTTTTCTGTCATTGCGAAAGATCGTCTACACAGGCAGACGCTGAACCGAACTTCATTCCTCGTGTAGCTGTTGATCGCACGTATACGGTGGAAAACGTTTCGCGAATGCCTGCCAGGTATCAACATTTCGACAACGCGATCTGGACTGATACCAACACTCGCCTGCGAAGAATTGAAGGCTTCCACTTTTCAGACGTTCTTTGCGCCGAGGCTTATCGAAGTCAGCTCAACCTCCTCGGCTGATCCGCAGACCTGTCACGCCGAGCTATTTCTCGTGTGCGCATTACTGATACGGTCAAGGGGGCCTTAAGATATGGCTCTTTCCTCTATCAATGCACCTAATGGCTTAATGGAGAGGCTCAACTTGAAACAGCTCACGTTTGTCGTTTCGCATTTGCGACACTCGAGGGCTTTTCTGATGTAAATGTGTTTGCTGCCATCTGCTTCTCTGCCTGATGCGCTTTCAGATGGTCTTACGAGCCACTTCCGCACACAAGTCCGCAGTCCGCATCTCGCTGCCTCACGTCCTGAACCGAAGAATGGCTCCGAGATCGATGACTTGCATTCGGTTGAAGCCTCACTCGGGCGGTCGCCAACTCAGGCTGGGGTTTTAGGAGCGATGTGCTTCCAGAAAGCCTCACGAGCTTGACGTCGTCCTTCCAAACATGGTCGACTAGAGATATGCTGGAGCTTCAGGCAGTCGTTGACGCAGTCCGCTACAAACCTGAGTTGGATCCTCTCAAAGCCTGTTCGACTGGCAAACCATGGACAAATGCAGGTCAGGCAGCCGAGAAGCGACGGTGCCCGGGTGCAGCTCCGGGTGGCGTAGTGACGGCACAGTTGCTTTGATGCATCCAGGCCCCACCCAGGTCACGGCCTTCAACATCAAATTCAGCAGACTGAGCTGAACAAGTCCTTCAAGTCCATAAATCCTTGCACGACAAGAATCTGCCCAAGGTTGTGAACCGCATTCAGGCGTCGACATGTTGTTCTGCAATCGTTGAAGTAGGCATAATTGTCTATAGCCCAGGTATTGAGAGTACATGGTCGTTGCCTCAAAGCTGATTCCCTTGTGTACCGTCAGTCGTCCCGACTCATTCACTATCCGAGAGGTCATCGCCAATCGTGCCCTCAGCATACCGATCCTGCTCATTCGCGCCATCCCAGTGACGATCAACATATCCTAGCTCCTTCTTGACATACTTGACCGTCTCATCATCGCCAGTGTTCTTCCCCAAATCATCACTCAGCTTTACCGCCGGATGTCCACCAGCCGATGAGATCTTGATTACGATATTCAACGGCTTACTCTTCTCTCCGTTCGACACATGACTGAAGTCGTTCGTCAAGAAAGTCCCGATGCCAAACGAGGGACTAAACCCCTTGCGTTCCGCCAACTTCTTGTACGTGATTGCCTTTTCGACATTCAAGCTGTCACTGAACACGATCGTCCTTCGGTCCGGAATGTCCTGCTCGTCATAGAACTTGCGCATGATCTTGATGAACTTTTTCGGATCCCCTGAATCCTGTCTCGTGCCGGTGAAGACGTCCGCATATGTCGCGCTCGACCTCAACCAGCCCTCCGTCAGACCTCTCAGGTTCTCCGGCAGGGGCTGCTTGAACGCATCCAAAAATACCGGCGTCCCGAACGTATCTGTCAGAGCGATGCCCAACACACCGCGACCAAAGCAATTGATCCAGTACTCCAACGCCCTCGCCGTCGCGCCCTTGTAGTCATGCGTACTTGCCGCGATGCCCATGAACCACTCGTGCGCTACCGTGCCCACGGGCGGCACGCCGTGCTTCATCGCAAAATATACGTTGCTGGTGCCAGACAATTTTCCCCATTTCTTCTCTCTGGCCTCGTCCGTATCGGCGAGCTCTGCATGTGCGCGCTTCAGCCCTTCCATGACCAGATCCTGCGCATGAAAGTCGCGTCTGCGCCGGGTCCCAAACTCGCTGAAAATGCATCCGTTGTGGATCAATTGCACGCCCTTCTCGTAAGCGCGCTGCTCCTGCCCATCGTGATTCCAATCCGTATCGACAAACTTGAAATACGCCTCCGAAAACAGCGCGAGCAGCGGAATTTCGTACAGAATCGTGTCTTGCCAGGATCCCTTCACGTCGAGCTGCACATCGCCGAACCCCGGCCTCCCCGCATCCGGCACGAAACTCAGTGAAACCTGCTCTTCGGGCCGGAAGCGGAAGTTGCGCAGGTAGTCGAGGTAGTCGCCGTGCTTCAGGTAGCCGGCTTTGCTGTCCAGGTAGTGGTACTCGTCGTCTGTGAGGCGAAGGTTGGAGAGCTGGGAGACTTGTCGCTGTAGCCAGGTGAAGGCTTCGGTCGAGAGCTTCATGTCTGCGGTCCGGTTGGTGAGGTGGTATGTTACGGGGACGTCGGGGAAGTATTTGTGGACTGCGCATTGCATTGTGAGTTTGTAGAGGTCGGTGTCGAGCAGGGAGAAGGCGCCGTCGGGCTTGTTTGGGGTTTGCTGTGCCATGGCGAATTTGACGAGTGTCCGTGTATATGGCAATGCGGGAATTCCGAGCAGGAGTGAGAAGGACTCTTTCGTTGTACTGGGTAAATTGATTTTATATGTGGTCAGCGGGGGCGATCTGGAACGGTCCGGGAGAGTGGTAGCCTTGGGTACAGCCTTGGGTACAGCCTTGTTTGCGTGTAAGAGTTGTGGTTCAATGTACAACAGCTCCGGATGGATGATTGCGCAAGCGATGGATCAGAATGTGAGGACACGAGCGTTGATTTTTGCAGATGATGAACTAACCTTTTTGTCGGCGTAACTACAATGGTGCAGTAATTGCCTGTGATTCAAAGTTATGACGCTGAGGCTCCAGCGGATTCACGGACCCCTCACCACCTACTCACGAGACTCCTTTGTGACAATGTGTCAACATGCATCGGTCTGTTTAGTCTATCATCGCCCACAAGTCTCAAATTGGCCATGGAACGAAGGCAAGCTTCATTCTCAATCATTTTCCATCGTTGCTGAGTTTCGATTCTCCTTGACGTCCAAGATCTCGAAGTGGGGGTTCGATGCAAGGGACGCCTCAGTCAACATCGCGTTCGCACGTGACTTGCTTCCAGCTATTTATTCCTACCACAGAACAAACTCAAGAATCGTGCGTTAATTCTCAAGTTTATCAATTAGATATGCCGAAGATCGCCACACTAGCTTGAACGCATTCAAGGCTCGGATGATGTGTGACAAGGAAGAGCAACCATTCCTCGCAATCCTTCAAAACCCAAACCCTCCACATCCGATGACGTTGATGCCAGGATAGAAAACATGCGCGGCGTTGATCCCTTCGCCTCCTTGGGCATCATTACAATCGGTCGGCTGTTGACCGTAGCAGCGGTAGGTCGAATTGGCGGTCACTCCCCCCAGACCAAGCAACGAATTAAGCAGACCTGTACCCTGGAACCAATACTCTGTACGCGAATGGTGGAGAGCTGGATCGTCGTCGAACCACCGTGGAACCCCATCTGAGATGCAATGATTAGCGGTCGCCCGTTACCGTACAGACACAGAACTCAACTTACCGTTGGCGTGCGTGACGCGGTAATATGTTCCCTCTTTCTCATCGGTCGATCCAGACAGCTTGTCAACCAGATCTGCAAACGCCTGATTGCCTGTCGCAAACTGGCCATAGGCATATGCAGCTGAGATGTTGTACCCTTCACCCTTGAGACTACAATATGCAAGCGACACAAGTGCAGCGCCCAAGCTGTGGCCGGCGAGCACAACCTTGTATCGAGGATACGCCGCAATCGCAGCGTCAAGCGCCGATTTGGTTGCCGGCTGAATCGAGTTCCATGCTCCCAACACACCCTCGTGCACACGGCACGCAGAACACGATACGCCCGGAGAGTCGAACGGGACCGTGGAAGAGTTGAAGTCGGTCATGAAGTCTTGCAGACTCGACGTTCCTGGAAATGCGACGACCAGCTCTCGGTACTCGTCAGAGCGGAATAAGGTCATTTGAGTGTCAGTGTCGTCTGCGTTCGCATAGCCTTGCACAAAGGTACCGTTCGGCGGTTTCTGGCATGGTGCTTTGGGGTATGTCGGGCAGTATGCTCCATAATGAATCAGAGTATCGAAGAGGGACCGGTCGACTTTTGAATCGTCAGTGTTGGTTCAAACGTTGCTCGACTGAGCTGCGAATCCTACCCAAGGTTCTTGGTTTGAAGGCCTGAGCATCGATCGCAGCTCCAGCAGCCGAAGCTGCAAGGGCCAAGGCAGCGATGGCAGAAGGATAAAGGAACTTCATTTTGATTACTTGTCAGCAGCAACAACGAGAAGTGAATCTAAGATGGAAAGAGCACCACGGCAAGCCATGTGCCACATCAAGCAGGGAACAGGCAGAGACAAATGAAGGCTCGGAATCAGGGCTGGGTTTGTAGTGCTGGGTTCACAAGTCTCGTTGTTGTGATACGAAAGTGCAGCCATCATTTTCGCATGTCGCGACTCACATGGGAAATATTCCGCAGAGCCGTTTATCGTTCATCTGCTTGCCGGACTGGGGCAGATGACCAAAAGGATGAAAGCGCGACCCTCGAAATCACAAATCTTAAACGATCTTCGAGCCCTTTTTGGATTGGACTCGACGATCCTTGTGCGATCACCACCGGCAATTGATGCAGGCCGAAGTTTGTCTCGAATCAAGAAGAACGTTTTGCGCCAGTCATGTGACGGAAGCCGGGAAGATCCATCAGATCTCGTACAAAAGTGCATAACACCAGGCTTTGCCCCCAAGCGGTGCTCCAGCCTGGCTTTGACGACTACATGGCTGAAGTGTGAGTGATGTTCATCACTGCAAGCTGGCGATGCGATGGAGCGGGCGGACTGCCACTCAATCGACAGCGACGGTAACTACCATCTGGGCAAATTGTGGAGCCGGTGTGTTGAGCCTCGGCCGAGCCGCACTAGTCTACAAAAAAAGTTTATGCATCATTTTCGAGCAGAAGTTGACCTGGTGCGTGTACAGCTGATCGATTGAAGCTACTCACATTCATCTCGACGGCATCCTAGCTCTCTATCTACCTCCAAAATTTGATCAAAGTATGCAGACGACAGCTTTGGTGCATCAAATACCTGTAAGTTAGCCATGCGACAATATCGAAAAAAAGAAAAAAAGAACAAGAAGAATTTGCTAAATTACCTAGCACGCGCATCATTTCTTTCTGTATCGTTGTGAAGTACCTTTCGACGTGACCTGAGAGCATTGACAAGTGCGTGAACGTGATACCCAATTCGAACCAACGCAAGCAACTTGCTGGATCATTCAGATCGACTCGCCATATTTGGATCCCCAGACTGATTGCCGTTGCTAAGACGGAGACAATCCACCAAGACGAAATCTACTTGTCCAGAGACCCAGCGTACGCGTGCAAGAAGGTTTGAATCAAGGCTAAGATGCCCGAGAAATCCCTTCGCTGCCCTTCGGTTGCCCAGGTAACGCGTGATTGTGCCTACTCCAGCTTGAGGATCCCAATCCGCATCTTGGAAGCTGTGTATGTTCTCGAATAGGACGTTTCAGGTGATGTCCGTACAATAAGATATCCAAATGACTCGACTCTGTGTGGTCGCCGGCCAGTACCAGTTCTGAGGCTGAAGGACCCGTGCCGAGACGGGGTATGGAAGAGCATCGAATCCAATGGCGGCAGCTCCAAAAAAACACGCTTGTTTATGCGACTGCCCCCAGAACGAGCGGTACGTCCAATCGATTTGGCTACCAGGTACGGCAGTCTGTCGAGCGGCTGTTTCAAAGCGGGATAATCAGAGGCTTTGGGCGCATCCGACAATCCACAATAGCTCGGGCGAGCTCTGCTATGAAGGCACAGGATCGTTCTGGGAGAGGAGACCAAAGAGACCTAAACTCTAGGAGGCTAGGGGTTTGGTCATATGGGCTTGAATAGTTGTCGGAAACAAAATCGAGTTCGGAGAGTGGATATTGAAAGCCGCGAATCCTATCAGCTGAGCCCAATGGACATGAAACGTGAGGTCCTGATGAACCAATCTGAGCTGACAAAGGACCGCAGTGCGGGCCGGTGCAGTCTTGCTCGTGGTCTTCGACGAGAGACCAGCATGTTGGCGCTATGGGCTGTTGGACTATTGATACTAACTTCCCTTTACAGGGAAGATCCTTGAACAAGGCCGTGTACAATACGCACTTTGTGTAAGGCTACCCCGCATCGCGTACCGATCGACACTGCAGTCGTCGCTGCAAGGCAACACTTCTCCACACCCTTAAGAAAGCAGCCTTACTTCTATAAGCCACTTAGCTTCCTCGACCATGCCGTCCGAAGCGAGATCCTCGCAACTGTCTGCTGTCTCGCTTGCTTGCAACCGAAGTTGAAAATCCTCCCTGCTTCTGCTGCTCTCAGCGCTTTCGATATCGCCGAAATACCCCAAGTTTTCTCCAACATCCTTGACTGTCTGTTATCGCTCTTCCGCTCCTTTGCAGCAATCAATCCCGCTCCTGAGAGTACCAGTCTTGCTATACACGTTGCTTGTTGGTTACTTTGGTCTCTTGCAGCAGGCGCGGTAGCGCTTCGCTTCGTTGCTCGATTCAAGCATCGTCATGAATCAGCTGGGACGACTACTTGATGCTTTCGTCACTGGCGTGATCGGATGTAATGTCGTGTCGTGGTGACCGCAGGCCTTCACTAGCATATTGCACCTTTTGGGTGGATTCTAGCAGAGCATGCTGACTCACCTCGCACGGGTTTTCCTACCCTTCTTCTCTCCTTCTCTCTAAGGGTATCAGCGAGGAAGACTCACACTATATCAGGCATGAATTGATCCTTTTGTTGCGATTGTGATTTTATTTTCCTTTAATTATGGTGATTGCGTCACTGCTACCTCCAATCCCCCCTTATTATGGTAGGACCTAGGACACACTGTGATCCCACTATAGTCGTTACACGATAGTTGTGCTAAGTTCGAAAGGTTCTGAACCTTACGGCAGGAATACTGGGCTCACTAGCTGCCTCTTACGGTGACGGCGACTGAATCCATCATGTCGCGCAGTATCTAGGGGTCTTGGGCAGGTCCTTCTGCTGGGGAAACGTTTCCAACACCGTTGGACTGCTTGGCAAGGCTTTTCCAGAGGTCGTGACAGCTTTGTTAGCCAATCGCGCCTTGCTTCCCCAACATCACATGAAGATGAACAACATAGCCATTCCAGCGATTTTACTGTTGCTGGTGATTGTGGTAATTGTTGTCATATGGGAATTACCTCCTATCGAAATGTACAAGCTAGCTTGCTGACGACAGAAAGGAACGATGTCAACCGGCTGCCCATCAGTGGGACTCAGAAAACGTCCCAGGGACCTGTTGGGATATGAGTGTTCTGAACGATCTGGATCTTTTCGTTGGCTCTTGGGGTACCTTTGTCGACCTGTACTTTGTTGTCTATCCGAGCGTTGTTATCTCGAAACTCTAGATGCCGCGGCGGAAGAAAGTAATTACCGCGATCGTTATGGGGCTCGGCATCTTCAGCTTCTTCACAACGTTGTACAAGACCGCAGTGGTCGTGCCCGCCGGCAGCATTCCGACATGGGGCTGGTTACTCAAGACGGAAACACTGGAAAGGCTCGTAACTTGGGTATCCTTACATAGTTCTCGAACCAGCAGAAACCAGGGAGAGCATTTAGGCTCACGAAACGGCGAGGGTGACATTCAGGGACAGAAAGAAGCGTTCAACGGTCTCAATCAGGTTGAGACGGTAGATGATCGACGCGCTGGTGCGGCTGAACAAATTGGCATAGATTCGGTGGCGGAGCTGGAAAGAAGTGCGCTTCGTTGAGTAACAGAAAGGCTGTTCAGAGCTGCTTTGTATGATAGATAGCAAGCGACCGAGAGGTGCGACCAAATCAAGCACAGTGCTTCTGAGATCAACCAGTTGCCCGCGGCCGAAGCGAACTGGGCCTGGTGGTCGTAACTTTGATAGCGATCGGATTGATGTGGGTGAGGCGGGGTCGATTTATTTCACATATTAGCACTGTGTCTTCAGCGCAGGGCGTCTCCCTCTAGCTCCGCTATATGCTTAGAATATGGCCGCGAACAATGAAAGCCCGCAGGCATTCCTCCAGTCGCTAGGTCGTGACTCGTTCCGGACCGAAGACGATCGTGTATCAACCTTGCGAGCGGCTCAGGCACTATGCAACAGATTGGAAACCCCATACGAGACTATTATGCGGCTCACATATCAAGAGGTACTCGTCCGTCAGTAATATGATGCTGTAGTTGCAGTCGCTTATTTGACCCAGCCAACTTACAGATTTGCACTCCGAATGGCAGATAAGATGTCCATCTTCAAATGTCTTGCCGAAAGCAATGAGTCCAAAACGACCCACGAGCTCGCCTACCCATCCAGGGCGGAGTACCACCTTGCCAAGCGCATCCTCCGACACCTAGCTGCGAAAGGAACAATTGTTCAAGTTGAGCCAGACTCTTGGATCTCGACTCCTCTATCGAGAGCGTTTGCAGACGAGGCTGGTGGTGCCAATATTCGAGCACTTACACAGCGAGCCGACGCCATCTTCAGTGCCGGGCCTGACTTTTTCGACGTAACCGGCTTTAAAAGCCCTACAGATGGTAAGCACACCATTTACCAACAAGCACACGGTTGCCCCGGCACGGGAATGTTCGAACGGCTGAAGAAGCCCGAAAATGCAGACCAGTGGCGCGACTTCAACTCGACCATAGCCTGGAACACAAGATTCCGAGTGTCCTGGATGGATGTCTTCCCTCCGGATAATTTATTCCAAGACATCAATGATCCGGCGGCTACTGCTTTGGTCGACATCGGCGGAGGCACCGGTGCCGACGTGGCAGAAGTGCGCCGGCGTTGGTCAAAATCCATTCTGCAGGCACGAGTAATTCTGCAAGAGCAACCTCATGTGATTGAAACTGCCAAGAAGCTTAATGCATCTGGGGAACTGGCCGGCAGTTTGAGCGACGTCGAACTCCATGCCCACGATTTCTGGACACCGCAGCCCATAAAAGGTGCCAGGGTGTACTACTTAAGCTCCATCTTACATGACTGGCCGGATCCTGAATCGAAGAAGATACTCGGCCACATCACAAATGCAATGAGGAAAGGCTTCAGCAAGCTGATCCTCAACGAAAACGTCATTCCAGAGGTCGGCTGTCTCCCCCAGTTATCTGGTATGGATTTGACAATGATGGCCAACCTAGCAGCCAAGGAGAGGACGGAAACGGAGTGGCGGGCCATGCTATCGGACGTGGGACTCAAAATCGTCAAGATCCACACTATACCGTCATGTACCAAAGCAGTGATCGAGTCCGAACTGAGTGACTAGGTACAGAACAAGACGCCCCACAGGCGGCCACAATGGAGCTAGCTTTTGTCCACTGGCAGTGGTAAATGAGACCGTCTGGGGCACTTGGGAGACCACGTGGTGGGCTTCGAAATTTCCGATCTATTTAACTTAGTATCGGCTGCCATCCACTTCGGAAGATGTAGCCCTCCACGCCTTCGTCCATGAGCACATCCACAGCTTTGCGACCTGTCACAACACTCCTTTCGAAGTCCCTGCCCCTAACATAGAACGGGTACATTTGTCTCGCTTGCTCATCGCGCGGACTCCACAGTACATGCCCTCTAGAATTCCTCCCCTTGACAAACCCGCAGGCCGATTTGTCTATGGCGACAAACCACCATCTCTGATGGACAGATCCAATCGTGTTCCTAGCACCTGGACAGGCGTTATTCGCTCGCACGGCCACGTACTCTGGATCATCTTCAGCATCTGAATCAAGGCGATTCGAGTCTTGATTGAGAGTTTCCGACTCGTTGTCAGTATCCTCGTCAGTCATCTGCGGAGCTTTCCAACGACTTTTGATTCGTCGCTTCTTTCGTGGAACAGGCTTTCTTGTAGGATCCGGACGACCCAAAATCTTCTCTCGAGCATTATGCGACAGCCGTATCGATATCGTGTATTCGGAAGGCAGCCGCGTGCCATGCAGTCTAAGCCGGATTTTACCTGCACGGAAAGCCGCTGAGAGCTTATTACACTGACTCAAAGCTTCGTCGTTCGCTTCGTGCGCGAGACCTTCACCTGCTGACGCCTCGGAAAGCTCATCGTCGGTCTGCGGGTGTTTCGACTCCTCGAATGGCAGTACTTCGTACTGACCAGTGTCCCAAATCAACATTGAACCGGTTTTGTGGCTGGCAGCTTCAATGAGATGGTTCCAGAGTGAGTGTACCCTGATGTACGTCAGCGGTTGAGGTCGCGACTTGGCTCACGTCGAAGTCGGCGTACCTGGTCTCGATAGCCTGCCTCCGGCCATGGCGGCTTTCATTCGGGTTGCCAGGCAGACCGTATGGAATGGCCCAGCTGCAGGAGCTATCTTCATTGATTTGCAGGCGAAGGTCGTTATGTGTTCCTGCTCGTGGATGATCGTGCTGATGAATCACAAAATGGCACCCAGCCGCATTGTCGGCATTGCGAATATATAGTTCGCGATAGGCCGTAATTGAAAGATGATTCGACCGTTGCGGCGAAGATGAGGCAGTCAGGCCATCACAGTGCGCCACTGGCTCGTCCTTCGATGCGTCCGGTTGATATCGACTGCAGCGACTGAGCTGGTCTGTGAAGTAGCTCAAATGATCCCTGACAGTTGCCTTCCCGGCCGAAACTGCAGCAGGTTTCGGATAGACAGAGTCAGCCTGATATAAAACAATTTGAAGCGGCCTGGTCGAGGATATGTCTTCGACTCGTCTCCGCTTGCTTGTTGGTGGTGACACGCCACGCTTCAGTGATCTTGGTGGCGTGCCTTTCCGCATGTACGCAAGACATGTAAATGAATGCCAGGCCCGACTAATCGAGTAGGGTTCGACCTCTTGCGCTGGCTATGCTTGGCAGTTGAAGAAGTACGAAGTACGAGGCGAGGGTGGTGGCTGAAGCTGTCAGGCGCATTATTGTCAC